>JAZKJV010004488.1:0-93141 GCA_037367405.1 Ottelia alismoides | reverse complement strand
TCAGGTCGAAGCCAACCCTAATAATTTTAAGAGAAAAAGAAGGTAGAATGTGATGTCCTGTCTGTGCTTGTGGGAGTCAGATGATTGTGATTTTGTTTTGTCTAATATTGCTACTCTCAGGAGCGGTAGGATCTTGCTTCCTTCTGCTAGTACCAAGGGAAAGAATAAAGCTTCATTAAGTGAATCGTTGTCTTCTACATCAGTCGTGCCAGCTACAGGTTCGGGTAAGGAGGGAGCCATATCAGTTGTCAAGCACCACCATCTCCAACAGCAAAAAGAACAAAAAATCAGAAAAACAAAAAAGACAAAAAAAAGATAGCAGTCGAAGTGAAGTCGTGCTAGCCACAGAGGAGCCAACCCCAGCATCCGATCCAAACACCAGCCGACGGAGCAGAGATCACAGTTTTTACACGTCCACCAACTGTAGTACCATCATTTCCAGAATGTGCACTTTTTGCAGACCGGATGTACAAGATTTTGTGGACAAGAAATTTGTTGTAAATAAGAACACTGATTTTGATTTCAGTTCTGTAAATATTTCTTTTCCTGATGCAATAGAAAAATACAAAAATGCAAAAGAAAAGGTGCATTGTCTGACCCAGGTGTAGTGATATTATCAAAATTTGATTGTTGAATTGCCATTGATGCAAGGCCATGGAATACATGCCTGTTGTGAAGAAGGGCTTGAAGGAAGCTTGTACCAACAAGCGTCGGTCGAACCGCAACAACATACTCTAGCAAGTTGAGAAGCATGTCCTCAATATGGCTACAGTTGCAGGGCATCAACAAATTCCCTCAGAAGAAGCCAGACAAAGGAGCATCTTTGATCATATGAGAAATTTTTGACTAAGTATTGGAGCGAACCCCTACTTGACAGTGCCTCTTCCATCAACCTCCTGCCATCATCCCTTACTGCAAGAATTCGGGTTGGATCCACTTAAGGCAGACACGCATAATCCTTCAGTTTGCTTATCGATCCATCAAGCGACTCCAAGGTCTGTTGGAAGACATCGTAAAGGTGAAGGACATGCAATTTCATGTTGATTTTGTAGTCCTTGATATGGATTTTCCTGCACCATTACTTCAGACTCCAATCATTCTTGGGCGGCCATTCTTGTGAACTGCAGAGGCCATGGTTGACTATAGGTCTGGAATATCACGTTTAGCTCGAGCAACAACAGAGTTACCATAGACATGGTCACTAAGCCGAAAGTCGTATCTGATGAAAGTCATGCAGCACCGCCTGAAGCAGACTGTGACTTTATTATAGAAATCAAAGACACAAAACTATCTTTGAATGACACATGGGCCATGGAAATCCTCTCTCTCCTGAGGAGGACCCTGGAAAGCACAGTCGACTCAAGCTCTGATATCACGTGGAAAGTAGATTTTGGTTTGTTGATGCATCTATTGATTCAGAATATTCATGTCAGTCATTATATTATGACTTCATTACAGATTTGTTCAGCACACTATCAGTTAAACCACAAGTCACTGAGGTAAGCACTACCTCCAAATTTTTGGCAGATCATCCACCCACACGTATAGTTTCTGAAGTGGCCGAGAAGCAGGCCAGATTAGAGCCAGATTTAAATCCAATTCCGGCAGGCGTCAAGTATGCCTTCCTTGCGGGTGTAGAAAATATGTATCCAGTCGTCATCAACAGCAGGCTGACCCCGGATCAAGAATCTCGACTTCTTGAGGTTTTAGAGAAAAATGACAAGGCACTTGTTTGGCACGTATAGAACCTCCGCTGGATAAATCCTGCTCTGTACTCACATCATATCTTTTTGGAAGAAGATGCCAAACCATCCCGGGAGTTTCAAAGAAGATTGAAGCCAAATTTGCGGCACGTAGTCTAGAAAGAAATCACAAAATGGTGTGGCGCGGGCTTCATTTATCCCACCTCCGATTCAAAATGGGTGAGCTCTCCGCATTTAGTTCCAAAAAAATCATGACTTATTGTGGTTACAAATAAAAGAGGACAGGAGATTTCTACTCGGGTATCAATATCCTGACGTGTATGCGTTGACTACCGCCGCCTCAATGCAGCAACGAAGGACCACTTCTCTTTGTCGTTTATTGATCACAAAGATTAGCCGACAAGGAGTTTTTCTGCTTTCTGGATGGGTATTCCGGATACAACCAAGTGGCAATCGCCCCAGATGACCAAGAGAAGACTATCTTCAATTGCATGTTCGGTACCTATGCTTCCAAAAGAATGCCCTTTGGTTTGTGCAACGCACCTGTCACATTACAGAGGTGCATGCTTGCAGTCTTCGCGATATGGTTGGCAGTTTTCTCGAGGTGCTTATGAACGACTTCTCCGTCTATGGTGACAGTTTCGATGCTTGTCTTGAGCACCTGGATAGAGTATTTCAGAAATGTTGTGAGGTCAATCTCGTTCTATCTTAAGAAAAGAGCCACTTCATAGTTGCAGAAGGAATTGTGCTTGGTCACATCGTTTCCAAGCGTGACATGGAAGTCGACCCAGCAAAAGTGGATGTTATAGCAATCTTGAGCCACCCCAAAATGTCAGTCATGTGAGGTCATCCCTAGGGCATGTGGGTTTTTACAGAAGATTTATCGGAGATTTCAGCCGCACTGGCCGACCACTCATAGAATTGTTGTGTAAGGAGACTAAATTTAATGTTGATCAACATGTTCTCCTTTCATGTAATCAACTGAAGGAGCTAATCACTCAAGCTTCAGTCTTACAGTTGTCATATTGGTCTATACCCTTTGAGATCATGACGGATGTGTCAGACTTTGCAGTTGGGGTTGTTATAGGATAAAGAAAAGACAATGCACCATATGCCATTCACTACGCCAGCAAAACGCTAGACGAAGCTCAGTGTAACTACACTGCTACAGAGAAAGAATTTCTGGTTGTGGTATTTGTCCTTGAGAAGTTCAGATCCTATCTGCTTGGATCTAAAGTCACCATCTATACTAACCACTCTACTATCCGGTATTTTCAGCAGAAGACGGATGCCAAGCCCAGACTAATCAGGTCGATCTTTCTCCTACAGGAGTTCGATTTGGAGATCAAAGACAAGCCTGAAGTTCAGAATGTGGTAACAGATCACCTCTCCAGAATTTAATAGCAAGAGACTCTACTGAGCAGTGCACCCATCACAGATACCTTTCCGGACGAGTAGATTCTTGTCGTGGATTCACTCCCTTGGTATGCTGATTGTGAACTACCTCGCTTTCAGTGTAGTCCCACAGGATTGGACAAAGATCAAGAAGGACAAATTCTTGTCCCAAATCCACTTCTACCAATAGGAAGATCCGCTATTATTTAGGGAAGGAGCAGACTGCATTTGGTGTCGGTGTCCTCGAGCATTGGCACTCGCTTGAATCTGGTGGACACCACTCGGGAGACAGAACGACAACAAAAATATTGCAGTGTGGCCTCTGGTGACCTATGCTATTTAAGGATGCTGCAACATATGTGAAGCACAGCACTGACTGACAGAGATTGAGAGGGACCCTTACAGCAAAAGACCCAATGCCCCTAAAATCTTATTCAGATTTTAGATGTGTTCGATGCACGGAGCATTAATTTCATGGGACCCTTTCCCAACAGTCAGGGATTTGAGCACATCCTTCTTGTCGTTGACTACATGAGTTGCTGGTTTGAAGCTATTCCCGTCTGATCCCCTGACAGCCACACTGTGTGTCAATTTCTGAGAGAGAACATCATATCGCGGTTCAGGATTCTGAAGATTCTGATATCAGACGGGTGGACACTTCATTAACAGAGAGGTCAGGAAACTAGAGAAGGAGTACGACATTGAGCACCAAGTCACGTCTCCTTATCATCCCCAGACCAATGGTACGGCAGAATTATCAAAGAAAGAAATCAAGACGATCTTGTAAAAGCTTGTGAAGCTGGACAGAAAGAATTGGTGCCAACTCCTGGACTTCGTCCTTTAGCATACAGAACCGCCCTATCGCCTCGTGTATGGAAAGTTGATGCAGCGTGACCCCAAATTATGGGGCCACATTTATTCAATTAAATAATTATCATTTTTATTTACGTTTTTAGCGGTCGTAGTGGTCTAATTTAATAATTGAGATCGCCTGTGATCTCAACGTTGATTTCGTAGATTTTAATTATAATTGTTGGTCAATTAAATAATTAGAGTCTAATTAAAGTAATTAGAGGTCAATTGGGATTTGTTAGAGTCCAATTAGATAAGTGGTTGTCAATTTTACTATTTTTGTACACCCTCTCTCCTATATAAAGAGAGGGTAGGTCCTTGTTTTTAGGAAGTCCATTATGAATTAAGAATTTGAGTTGATCTCATTTTATCCCGCTCTCTCTCTCCCTTCTCCCTCCATGCGATCTCTGCGGTCTCCTCCTTCAACCTCCCGCGTTCTCGGCGAGTTTTCTTCCTCTCAATCCCTCCAATTTCTCTTCTCAACCATTCTCTTCTTCTACCAAAAATCCACCAAAAAATATATTATCACTATTATTCGCCGTCGCCGATTCGTTCTGCATCAATTGGTATCAGCGTGACCCCAAATTATGGGGCCACATTTATTCAATTAAATAATTATCATTTTTATTTACGTTTTTAGCGGTCGTAGTGGTCTAATTTAATAATTGAGATCGCCTGTGATCTCAACGTTGATTTCGTAGATTTTAATTATAATTGTTGGTCAATTAAATAATTAGAGTCTAATTAAAGTAATTAGAGGTCAATTAGGATTTGTTAGAGTCCAATTAGATAAGTGGTTGTCAATTTTACTATTTTTGTACACCCTCTCTCCTATATAAAGAGAGGGTAGGTCCTTGTTTTTAGGAAGTCCATTATGAATTAAGAATTTGAGTTGATCTCATTTTATCCCGCTCTCTCTCTCCCTTCTCCCTCCACGCGATCTCCGCGGTCTCCTCCTTCAACCTCCCGCATTCTCGGCGAGTTTTCTTCCTCTCAATCCCTCCAATTTCTCTTCTCAACCATTCTCTTCTTCTACCAAAAATCCACCAAAAAATATATTATCACTATTATTCGCCGTCGCCGATTCGTTCTGCATCAGTATATATATAAGAAAGACGAGAATTGGTTGTTTTCTAGGGAATATGTGTGCTCAAGATTTTCCCGCATGGCTTTAGCAGTATCTTTATATAAGAGATTTGCAGCAATATTTGGATCTACACTATTTGTCATCCAAGTAATTACCTGGTAATTTTCGACAAACCAGGCTTCATAATCTGCATCAGTGGTAGCAGGAGGAGTCTTCGTGAGGATGGCACTCTTTCGTTGGCCACCAATAAATATCTTGAAGGATCGAGACCATAGATTATAGTTTTCGGAGCCTTTCAACTTGATAGATGTGTGTTGTACCATCGAAGAAGAAGGAGGATACATAGGCTTGGTCTCGGTGGACGTCATGATAGCGTCTCTAGGTCAAGAAAAAGTGACATAGATGAAGTTGTAGTTGATCCGTAGAACCGCCTTAGTTGCACATTTTTGGAGAGTTGTGGAGGCTCAACGCCCTAAACCGAAGTCGAACCAGGGGCCTAGGGAGGTAGCGACAGAAGCCTAGGGCCACAGGAAGGTTATGGCAGATCGCAGGGGGCGGAGGGGCGCGAGGGGCGCGTAGGGGGTGCGAGGGGCACGAAGGAGCGCGGGGGGGAGCGCAGGGGGCCTAGGGCGAGGGGCCCAAGACGCGGGGCACACGCCTAGCGCAGGGCTCCTGCTGGGCGTCGTGGAGGGGAGGGGAGGGAGGGAGAAGGGGCGGGCTGATGCAGAACGAATCGGCGACGGCGAATAATAGTGATAATATATTTTTTGGTGGATTTTTGGTAGAAGAAGAGAATGGTTGAGAAGAGAAATTGGAGGGATTGAGAGGAAGAAAACTCGCCGAGAATGCGGGAGGTTGAAGGAGGAGACCGCGGAGATCGCGTGGAGGGAGAAGGGAGAGAGAGAGCGGGATAAAATGAGATCAACTCAAATTCTTAATTCATAATGGACTTCCTAAAAACAAGGACCTACCCTCTCTTTATATAGGAGAGAGGGTGTACAAAAATAGTAAAATTGACAACCACTTATCTAATTGGACTCTAACAAATCCTAATTGACCTCTAATTACTTTAATTAGACTCTAATTATTTAATTGACCAACAATTATAATTAAAATCTACGAAATCAACGTTGAGATCACAGGCGATCTCAATTATTAAATTAGACCACTACAACCGCTAAAAACGTAAATAAAAATGATAATTATTTAATTGAATAAATGTGGCCCCATAATTTGGGGTCACGCTGCATCACGGGCAGTGGCGGAGGAATATTAGATCAGAACACTGGTCTAGGACCGCTGCTCTGATACCATGTGGAGAAAAGAAGAGAAGAATATTGTGTGTTTATTCTGTGAGGTCTAGGGGTCCTTATATAGGACTAAACTCTAGGGTGCTCAGAGGAGAACTTACATAAATACCCCCGTGGGGTTACATAGGGAAACAATACATAAGGAAACAGTGATACATAAGGAAACAGAGACAAATAAAGAAACAACAATATACGGTAATCTCTAAAACCAGCGTTTAGCCTTCTCCTTGTATATCAAGGTGTTATCATAATCAGTCTCGAAATTCCAAGAGTTTGTTAAGATCCTCTTTTTTTGGTGACCACCTTTACGTGAGCCCAAGTCGCAGATATTGATTCCTCATAATGATTTATGGATCAGTTCCTTGGGTAGATGACACGACTTTTGATGCAGCGTGACCCCAAATTATGGGGCCACATTTATTCAATTAAATAATTATCATTTTTATTTACGTTTTTAGCGGTCGTAGTGGTCTAATTTAATAATTGAGATCGCCTGTGATCTCAATATTGATTTCGTAGATTTTAATTATAATTGTTGGTCAATTAAATAATTAGAGTCTAATTAAAGTAATTAAAGGTCAATTAGGATTTGTTAGAGTCCAATTAGATAAGTGGTTGTCAATTTTACTATTTTTGTACACCCTCTCTCCTATATAAAGAGAGGGTAGGTCCTTGTTTTTAGGAAGTCCATTATGAATTAAGAATTTGAGTTGATCTCATTTTATCCCGCTCTCTCTCTCCCTTCTCCCTCCACGCGATCTCCGCGGTCTCCTCCTTCAACCTCCCGCATTCTCGGCGAGTTTTCTTCCTCTCAATCCCTCCAATTTCTCTTCTCAACCATTCTCTTCTTCTACCAAAAATCCACCAAAAAATATATTATCACTATTATTCGCCGTCGCCGATTCGTTCTGCATCAATTGGTATCAGAGCATGGATTTCGAATCGTACCTACGATTCGACGATCCGACCAACTATTGGTGTGCAAAGTTCGGTCTCCGCCGCCCATCTCGTGGTTCGCGTCGCTCAAAAAAGTTTCATCAACGTCTTATCGCATGCATTAAGGTGCACGCATGGTTGGACGCTCAAATCGACGACGATTCAACCGCCAACGACCAAAATCAGATCTATGCCACCGCCGTTCAAGTCGATTTCGAAGCCGAAAACGAAGGTATTTTCATTCCAAAGGAAGATCTATTTGATACAACTATTGTGCAAGAAGAAAAGGGGGATCAAGGACCCATCTTCGACGAAGATCCCACGGACGAGGAGTACGAAAACTCGCCGAGAATGCGGGAGGTTGAAGGAGGAGACCGCGGAGATCGCGTGGAGGGAGAAGGGAGAGAGAGAGCGGGATAAAATGAGATCAACTCAAATTCTTAATTCATAATGGACTTCCTAAAAACAAGGACCTACCCTCTCTTTATATAGGAGAGAGGGTGTACAAAAATAGTAAAATTGACAACCACTTATCTAATTGGACTCTAACAAATCCTAATTGACCTCTAATTACTTTAATTAGACTCTAATTATTTAATTGACCAACAATTATAATTAAAATCTACGAAATCAACGTTGAGATCACAGGCGATCTCAATTATTAAATTAGACCACTACGACCGCTAAAAACGTAAATAAAAATGATAATTATTTAATTGAATAAATGTGGCCCCATAATTTGGGGTCACGCTGCATCAACTCTCCACCGCTTTAAAAATTCGGCTCCTGACAAATTGCGTGATGTAGGTGGATTGTTGGAGAAA
This sequence comes from Ottelia alismoides, assembly GCA_037367405.1. Classification (NCBI taxonomy): domain Eukaryota; kingdom Viridiplantae; phylum Streptophyta; class Magnoliopsida; order Alismatales; family Hydrocharitaceae; genus Ottelia; species Ottelia alismoides. The sequence goes on along the minus strand of JAZKJV010004488.1, from coordinate 85,034 downwards.
TCATCCTCGAATTGGGCTTCAATTTTCCTCCCATGGGATCACCTTCATTATTACGTTTGTAATTTTCTTCAATTTGGGGGCGTCTCTGTAATTTTCGTACCCCTTCACATTTCCTCATATTCCTAAGGCATTGGGTCTTCCTGCAAATATGGATTTTGAGAATTTTCACTCCGCAATTCTTCCAAGTGGTTTCCCAATCCCTTAATCTTAGGGATTCGGGTCTTGAAAAGCCCGATAGGTCTGCTCTCTTCCGCAAGTGGCGTCGTGACTTCGGAGCCCAAGGGCGGGGCTGACCCGGACGACGCAGGTGGGGGCTCGGGGCTGCGGGCCTGTGCGCACGGGCCTGAGGGGAATCGTGCGGGACTTCTCGCTGGAGCCGGCGGGTGGTGCCGTGGTGGAGGAGGGGGGCCGAGCTAGCGACCTCCAGTGGTCTGGCGGTGGCCGCGAGCCGGTGGGCTGGGTGACGAGGGGGCGGCGACCACGGGGCGAAGGGCTGGTGCGCGCGACTGCACGCGGTGCGGAGGGGGGGTCTCAGCGCTGGGTGGGGCGGCTGTAGGAGAGTGGGGCTGGCGCACGAGGGGTGGCGGGGTAGGTGGGGTCGGGTGGCAGAGGCGCAGGTGGGAGGGGAATAGAAGACGGCGAGATGGGTTGGTGCGGAAGGGGAAAAGGAGGCGAGAGGGAGGGTGATCAGCGGCTGGGGGGGGTTCGGCCGGGTGAGGAGGGAAGGGGGAATTACCTGGGGTGGTGGGAATGGCGCCGGGGTGGTCGGAGGGGGCAGCGGGGCCGATTCCGGCGACGGCGTTGGGTCTGAAATCGCCGGGACGGCAACTGTTATTGCGAAGAACTCGACATTTTGGCATGCTTTATCCACGGGATCTTCATCGAATATGGGTCCAATGTCCTCCTTGTCTTGTTCCACGATGGTCTCACCGAAATCGAGATTAAGACTGGGAATACCTTCGTTTTCATGGCTGAACTCGACTTGAACTGCAGGCACAACATTCTGATTTCGGTTGTCGACCGGTGAATCTTCGTCGATTTGAGCGTCCAACCATGCGTGCACCTTGATGCATGCTATAAGTCGTTGATGGAACTTTTTTGATCGACGCGAACCACGAGATGGGCGGCGGAGACCGAACTTTGCACACCAATAGTCGGTCGGATCGTCGAATCGTAGGTACGATTCGAAATCCATGCTCTGATACCAATTGATGCAGAACGAATCGGCGACGGCGAATAATAGTGATAATATATTTTTTTGTGGATTTTTGGTAGAAGAAGAGAATGGTTGAGAAGAGAAATTGGAGGGATTGAGAGGAAGAAAACTCGCCGAGAATGCGGGAGGTTGAAGGAGGAGACCGCGGAGATCGCGTGGAGGGAGAAGGGAGAGAGAGAGCGGGATAAAATGAGATCAACTCAAATTCTTAATTCATAATGGACTTCCTAAAAACAAGGACCTACCCTCTCTTTATATAGGAGAGAGGGTGTACAAAAATAGTAAAATTGACAGCCACTTATCTAATTGGACTCTAACAAATCTTAATTGACCTCTAATTACTTTAATTAGACTCTAATTATTTAATTGACCAACAATTATAATTAAAATCTACGAAATCAACGTTGAGATCACAGGCGATCTCAATTATTAAATTAGACCACTACGACCGCTAAAAACGTAAATAAAAATGATAATTATTTAATTGAATAAATGTGGCCCCATAATTTGGGGTCACGCTGCATCATATACACAACAAGAATCCGGTCTACTAATAAAGAAGAGACCAGTCTAACTGAATACTACCGGACACTTACAAGCCTGTTTGAAGAACTTCTTATCTTTCCACCTGCATGTTGTGATAAACAAATAGGCGAACGTGCTGAGTGACAGGTCTACAGGTTCCTCTCAGGGCTTCACCCGAAGTACAAAATTGCAAAAGATCAATTTCTTATGGAAGATAAATTGCCTACGATCGAAACCATATTCGGTCGACTTCAGGAACTGGAGGCTCCAATTCAAAATTCTCTGGTTCATTCTTCTACAGAGACAACAGCCCACTATTCATCTGGGTACAGATGACGCGGTCATGGTCGTGATTCCTCTACTGGTCGTTATCCGGCATGCGTACAATTTAGTCGCATGAATCATCCTTCTGAGCGGTGCTGGGCAACATTTGGCAAGCAACCAAGTGCTCATAACACTTATGACGACGAATCACATGATACGAACAATGATACAACTACTCATAGTACAGATGGACAACAAACTCCATTCACTGCTTCTGAATATACTCGTCTGCGGCAACTTCTCAATGATTTGGCTCCCTCAACCAAAGACATGACCGCATCTGCTGCTACTGCTAGCCTTGCCACTACCTCAGGTACAGTAGCCAACTCAGTCTCTGTTACCAAACATGCTTGGATTATTGATTCTGGTGCTTCCACTCATCTAACGGGAGATGCAAGTCTACTCACCTCATCTCAACCCTCTACCACTGTAAAGAGCGTCCGTGTTGCCAATGGGGATCATTCTCCCATTACTACTGTTGGAACTATTGACTTCTCCAACAAACTTCGAATGACAGATGTGCATTGTGCTCTTGCTTTCCCACTCAGTCTTTTATCTGTTCAGAAGCTATGTCGTGAGCTACATTGTCGTGTTATTTTTGATGAATTCTGCTGTTATTTTCAGGATATCCGGACGAGGCAGATTTTTGGTGGGGGACATGAGAGAAATGGCATATATTACCTCAACATCCCGTCTACTTCCAACTTTGCTGGCGCTACCTCCATCTCTCAAGATCCCCTTCTATGGCATCTTCGTCTGGGACATCCTTCTGCCAAAGCTCTCTCTGTGATGTTCCCTGAACTATCTATGCTAAAACCCTTTGAGTGTGAAGCATGTCAGTTCGGAAAACATCATAGAGTTTCCTTTCCTGCCAGAACTGAGCCTCGTCGCACTACTCCTTTCTTCCTAATTCATTGTGATATTTGGGGACCCTGTCCGGTCCGAACTATTAGTAGTTATAAGTACTTTGTTGTTTTTGTGGATGACTACAGTCGCTTATCTTGGGTTTTCTTGTTAAAAGAACGTTCAGAAGTTAATATCATTGTCAAGAACTTCTTTCGTTATGTCAAAAAAAATTCTCCACTACTATTAAAATCTTTCGTTCTGATAGTGCTCTGGAATTTACTCAGAATGACTTGACAACCTTTTTTGCCTCCCAGGGTACCATACATCAAACTTCTTGCCCATATACATCCCAACAAAATGGGGTTGCTGAAAGAAAACTAAGACACCTTCTTGATATTGCTCGATCCTTACTCACCCATATGAATGTTCCCAAGATATATTGGGGCAATGCTATTCTTACTGTTGTTCATCTTATAAACAGGGTCCCCTCTGCTTCTCTACATGGCTCCACTCCTTTCAACTTGCTATATCCCAAGGAAAAACCTTTCCCTCTGCCCCTATGAATTTTTGGATGCACAGCCTTAGTCCATAATTTCCATACCACTGACAAATTATCTGCCCGCGCTATCAAATGTGTTTTTCTAGGGTATTCTCAAACTCAAAAAGGATACATATATTATGATCCTACAGGACATCGTTATTACGTTTCTCTTGATGTCACCTTCTTTGAACAAAACAGCTTCTTTACTCAGACAGTGTCCGATATTCCTCTTCAGTTTCCTTCTCCACCAATTGTGTATAAAAGAAGAGCTGTGTCTAATCCTATTCATGTTACTTTACCTATTCCACTGTTGCAGGAAACTGTGCCATCCTCGAGTGCTCCCACCAATACTACCCCGGATAGTCCTCAGGAGCTTCTGATCGCTCTATACAGAACAAGGAGGCAGTGTACACTTTATCCAATATCTCATTTCACCTCTACTAATGGGTTATCTTGCTCTGACAAAAGATATGCAGATGCTATAATGGCTATTTCTGTTCCCAAAGATCATCATAGTGCACTACAAGATGAGGGATGGAGAATGGCAATGAATGAAGAAATGGAAGCATTACAGTCTAGAAAAACATGGGACCTTGTCAAATGCCCTCCTAGATGTAAACCAGTTGCATGTCGCCGGATCTTCACTACAAAGCATTCCCCTGACAGTTCTATTGATCGTTTAAAGGCAAGACTTGTAGCAAAAGGCTTTACTCAAACAACCAAGGTAGACTACTTCGTAACATGCTCCCCTGTGGCTAGAATGGGATCCATACGAACTATCATCTCTGTGGTTGTGAACAAAGGGTGGCCTATGTCAAGAATGCATTTCTATATGGAGAGCTTGACGAAAAAGTCTACATGATACAACCCCCAGGTTACGAAGTCGAGGGGGAGTATGTATGCCGACTTCACAAAGCCATGTACGGACTAAAGCAAAGTCCAAGAGCTTGGTTTGATAGACTGAGTACAGAAATTGGCACCATGGGCTTCCAGAGGACTACGTCTGACTATTCGGTTTTTGTCAGGAGACGGCAGACTGGTACTGTAATTCTTGTTGTATATGTAGATGATATGATTATTACTAGAGATGATGACCAAGGGATACTAGAAACCAAGGCTTTCTTGCAAAAAGTGTTCGTCACTAAGGATCTTGGACAACTTCGCTATTTTCTAGGCATAGAAGCTCTATGTATTAAGAAAGGCTTACATATGTCGCAGAGGAAATACTGCCTTGATATACTAACTGAGGCAGGACTACTTGGGTGCAAACCCTCAGGAATTCCAGCATAGCCTAGAAAACAGTCTGCATCCAATGATCCTCTTTTTGAAGACACTACACGATATAGGAGCCTGGTTGGCAAACTTCTATATCTTACAGTTACTAGACCTGATATATCTATGCTGTAAGCAGAGCCAGCCAATATATGGAGAAACCATGCTACAGCCATTGGCAAGATGTTCTTCAAATCCTTCGCTACGTAAAAGACTCGCCAGGACGAGGAATCTTCTATGGGGCAAATGGTCACACAAATCAAACTAAATATGCTGACGCCAATTATGCAAGCTCTCCTAAAGACCGTCGATCTACAAATGGATATGCCATGATGGTAGGAGAAAACTTGGTTAGTTGGAGGAGCAAGAAACAAGCAGTTGTTTCAAGATCTAGTGTTGAAGCTGAATATAGAGCAATGGCTCTGGCTACATGTGAGATCACGTGGCTGCTCACTTTTCTACAAGAACTAAATGCTGCTACATCCACTCCTATTCCCTTCTACTGTGACAACAAATAAGCTACCTACATTGCTACCAATCCTGTGTTCCATGAGAGAACAAAACATATTGAGATTGATTGTCACTTTATCAGAGATGCTGTACGAGGAGGGAAGATAACCACGCCGCACATTTCAACAGATCTTCAACTTGCTGATATTTTTACCAAGGCAGTGACTAAGAAGCGGCTTTCCTGGATAACTTCCAAGTTGGGCATGATTGATGAATATGCTCCAACTTGAGGGGGAGTATTAGAGATTACCGTATATTGTTGTTTCTTTATTTGTCTCAGTTTCCTTATGCATTGTTTTCCTTATGTATTATTGTTTCCTTATGTACCGTTTCCCTATGTAACCCACAGGGGTATTTATGTAAGTTCTCCTCTGAGCACCCTAGGGATTAGTCCTATATAAGGACTCCTAGACCTCACAGATGAAATACACAATATTCTTCTCTTCTTTTCTCCACAGCTGGCATGAAAGGCACACAACAAGAAAGACCTTTAATATTGGACAGAAAGTGTGGCTATTTGACACAAAGTTAAAGATATTTCCGAGAATATTAAAGAGTAAATGAACAGGGCCATTCAAAGTGAAAGACGTGTGTGACAACGAAGGCATTGTGATATCAGACTTGTCAGCTGACGCACAACCATTCGTCGTCAACGGTCAGATACTGAAGCCATACTTTGAGCATGAAACTTTCTTGGACGTTGTCGACTAAGTTCAAGTGATATGCAACTAAGAAGCCTCCATAACCTCAGCAGCATCGAAAAGTTCATATAGCGTTCCTCAAAAACTTTTCCTCTAGTTTTTTCTTTTATTCTTTTCGTATTTTCGGTTGTATTTTCTATTTTCTACTTTGTTTTCCTCACTCGTTGCTTCTATACTTAGGATATGCGTCATCCTAAGTATATGGGGGATAAGCGATCTCCTATGTTCATTCTTTGATCCCCTCGCATGTCTTCTCTCTTGTTGATATTTTCTGTCTATACTTAGGGATATTTTATCCTAAGCATAGAGGGAGACAGGACGAATCGTTGAGTTGTTCTGGTTATTTTAAGATCATTAGTTATGAATCTTAGAATAATCACTTATGTATTGCATCTCTTACTAGTGTGAAATTATTTTTGAATGTATTTTTTTATAAAACTTAATATTATTGTTTTTCTAATGTATTTTGCTTTATTTTTATTTTTTCAAAAAATTGAGGTTCACACATCGACAGTCTCGAGTCTTACGCCTCGCCTTAATTTCAGAGAAAACGCCTCGTACCGCCTCGCTCTTTTTTAAACCTTGGTTGTTCATTCCCACCCTCGACCATCCCTGCCTTGTGTATAGTCTATTATACTTAGGATTAATTGATCATAAGTATAAGGGGACGATCGACTTCTCGTTAATTCATTTTCTATTCTTTAGTCGGTGTAATATAGGCTCTCTTATACTTAGTACGAGTTATGCCTTTTCTTTTCTCTTTGATTTATAAGGACATAGCTCAAGCTAAGTATATGAGTCGTATATACTGTGTATATACTTTAGTCATAACATGTACTTTTGTAGCTTGACTAAGTATGACTAAAATACATTATGTATAAAGAACATACCTCTATAAAATTTCATTAAAATTCTTTGTATTTACCAACTAATAAATCGGCTTAAAATGGTTAGCAAAATGTTTGAAAAAGAGTTTGGAAATTCTTTGAAAAATCTATTTAAAATTGTTTGGAAAATATTTCGTAATTGTAAAAATTTCTTTTCTTTGTGTGAAATAAAATATCTTAAAAATCTATTTGCAAACGGTTTGGAAAATGGTTGCAAAAGTAGTTTGAAAAAATCTATACATACTGTTTGAAATATCTTTGCAAGATGATTTTCAAATTTTGTAAAATGTTTGTGAAAATTATTTATAAAGTTAGTTTGCAAAGTAAAGTTTTCAAAATGTTTGCAAAAATTCTTTCAAATTATTTTGAGAAGTATGTATATAATTAGAATAAATAAAGATTCTTTACAAACCTAGTATATGCAATCGTGTAAATTCCTATAACCCAACCCCTGTAAATAAAAAGATGCACGTTCTTGTAAATGTCTGCACATACTCCCTTTTTGTTTCAAAACCTTTTGTTTTTGAAAAATCACTAAAAATTTGCAAAATTAAAAATCTCAAAAACATTCGCTAAATCGTTTTTTCAAATTGCATAAAAATTTGCAATATGTTTCAAAAATTCGTAGAAAGTTCAAAAACTAGAAAAATTGCATCACAAAAATATTTTTCTTTGCATTGTATATAGTATTCGCATTATTCAGAATAACATAAACAATTGAACAAGTCCAAATAAAGTATGAAGATTAGAGGTTGAAATAGACCTTAATACACTTAATTTCAGAGGAACCCATTGAGGATTGGAAGTGGAGATATTTCATGTCACCTTGACTTAATTCTTTAGGTTCCCTAAGACTATTTTCATGAGTCAATTCAACGTGCTTAAATAGAATCCATCATATCATCCGTAAGACTCTTGAGACAATGATTTGACTAAAAACCTCACACCTAGCACTTAACTCAACTCAGATGGAATGTTGAAAAATCTTGGAGTCTAAGTCGGGACGATGCAATGTCGCTTCATCAAGGGTGGCTTAGGAACTATTCTTGGAGATTGCTGACACAGGTACTCTAACCCACTTCTTTTGATAGCAATGATATCTAAAGACTGGAGATGGATTGAGACAATGCTTCGGATGAAGAATAGTCTGTCGATGCAACTTTTTCTAAGACCCCAAAAAATGGGTGGAATAAAAGATGATATATCCATCGGGGCACAAGCAAGAATGCATAAGATATACAAAGTCAAAAAAATATCTAAAAAAGCCTATACCCAAAATTCCACAAAAATTTGAGCTTCAGAAAAAGCCTACTTCTTGGTGAAGAATCGGTTACACTGACCGACTTCACAATGGAATGAAAACTACACTGGTTCATTCCCACTTCTTTTCTCATTCCTCTAACTTCTTCCCCATTTGGTTGTAAAGATTAGGAGCACCTGACCTTAGAAGGGAATATCTGTCTCCACGAGGACGGGTTACCAGAAGTGCAAATGCCTTGATGGTGCAATAGTTTTGTCTGGGAAGAGATGAACAAATTCACACACATGGTTCTATCACTTCAAGGCAGCAAGAGTATGCCACTGTGAGGATGGTTCTGACATGACTGTGAATTGGACTGGATGAAAGGAGTATGGAACCTGAGGGTTGTTATGTCACACTTCCTGACTTCCATATGGTTCTGAACACACCATTAATCCAAAGGCCATCTCTGAGCTCCAAACTTTGACTTTATTAAGACTCGTTTAAAAGTCGACAATTATTCCAAGTTATTTCTTTTTATTTTCTTTATTTTTATTTTTATTTTCTGCACTCCATGTGGTTCTTTTTATTTTCTGGATGATAGGAGCTCAAAACTTTGCATAAGTGTTTGCTAGGGACTAGCAAAGGTAAATATAGGGGGGTGACGAATCTCCATTCCATCACCTTTATTCTTTCATTTCGTCCTTTAAACCCTAATTAAATACATGTAATATCATTATTTTGTACAAATTAGCATTCCTTATTTATTGTATAATTATTGTATAAATTACATTATTTGAAGATAAAATAAAATAATAAAGAAAAAAAGAAAAAGAAATAAAACGCCAAAGATATTTTATGACCCTAAACCCCGAGACCAAGTCAAGAATTGATTTGATCAACAAGGAATAAAGTAGGGGGAAATAAGGGTCAAAAACACAATAATTTCCTGTTCATTTATTCATCAATAATTCATTTTTGAGTCCCATTTTATTCTTTATTATTTATTTCTCAAATCAATAAACTTCGTACATGAAAGTTGTGAATAAAAATGTATAAAAAATATAAAATTTACTTCACACAAAAATAATACACAGTGTACATTTTATACTTACAAATAAAAACCCAAACTTCCCATATTCATATCTTCTTACTAAAGATTAAAAATGCAGTAAAATCATCTTTAATTGTATATAACATTTAATAAGCTATTTAATGAAGGTGGTTTCATTGAATTTGGAGTTCATATGCAAAAGTTAGGTTTTGGACCCCTATTGTATAATATAGAAGAATAAAATATTCATTTTATTTATTCTTTATAATTTTAATTATATATTTTTATAATTTTGTAAATATTACTTATAATATATGTACGTATTAAGAATAAAATAATACCAATAAAATACACTAAAAAAATAATATAAAAAATACATAGATGAATATACAATACTTATATATATAATAAATATACATATTTATTTAAGTATATAAATAACATTAGAAAAATATAATAAAAATATATTTGTGTATATAAAATTAAGTTACAAATTTATAAAATAGGTATATAAAATAAGAAATACAAAACACAAAATAAAAATAAAAGACCTAATATATAGGTAATTATACTTATAAATAAAACCCTAAAAAGAATATATAATAAACAAACTTGTAAAAATAAATAAAAATCATCATAAAATTTACATAAAATATCCAACATATGTCTTGTTTTGAGTTTTTCGAGAATAAATCATTTTTCATTTTTACTCATTAATTTTTCATTTATTCTTTCATTTTTGTCGGCTAGCGGCTGAGCTGGACCAATCAGCGCACAACCCTGGTTGACCCTGGTCTACTCTCTGGCCTCCAGCTGCCTGACGTGTCAGACGTTGCATAGCGATCTTCTCTGCATTTCCCCATTTGATTCGTTGAGATTCTCTCTTCGATTTCTTCATGAAAGTCCTACTATCAATTGTCTTTTACATCAGACTATTTACTAGGTCAAACATTCATCGATTCGTGTGTAAACCATAATTCAAAAGCCCATCTTCGCCATGTTTATAAATAACCCCCTCTCCTTCATTACCGTTTTGTTCCATCTCCGAGCTCTGTAGTCCCTTCAGCCTTGTATGTGTGAGTTCTCCGGTGACAGAGGAAGCATCCCCTAGGTTTGGAGCATTGTAGAAGGAGGAAAAGTGGTCCATGGCGGCTCTCTGACGACCTTTGCTCCCCGGTGTCACAACCAAATATGAGTTGCGCAATTTTCATTTCTTAGGTAGATTTCGATTCCGTGATTTCAATTCAGCATTTTATTTTGCCATTAACTCTTTAGTGTAGCGTAGATTCCAAGAGTTCGATCGTCGGAGCCATTAGGGCTCGAGCCATTTCAATGTGATCAGATCCTTGTTTCGACGCGCCAACCATCCCATCTCCTTTCCCATTCGCTTCTCCATCATCTGAACCTACTCATCCAACCTGATCGCCCCTCGATTAATGAATCTGTGCTCCTCCGTCGCCTATCGTCGTAGCACGTCCATCTCATCTCATTTCACTTCGAAATCCACCAATAACGGCCCAAACCTTGTCGTCGTTGCTTCGTCGTGCTTGCTGGTTCATTTGCAGGTCTGGAAGGGGGTATCTTAGCCCCAAATGAAGTGTCAGAGCACCTCCAGGTATACTCGCATGCCAGAGCTCCATCACTGAGCTCTGGACTTCTTCAAGGTATCAGCCATCTGCGGAGAGTTTGCCCGAATGTGTAGAGCTCATCGAGATGCTCCCAAGTGGCAAGAGGAGCGCGCTGCATCGAATCGAAGCTCGCTCAAGGCGAGTTCATCCCATGTTCTTCATGGTCACCTCAGAGCAGTCTGATCATCCACAATCACCAGGTGGAGCAGCCATCGTTGGATTGAGCATCGCAGAACCGTCAGATCATCTTATAGGATCTAATCCCAACCGTCCAACGCGAAACGAAATCATCAAATCTCAGTCGTCCACATGGATAAGTGGTGTGCAACAGACTATTCATCAGCGTGCAAATAAGGGGGGATTAGCACTAAGCTCCTCCGCTTTTCTTTATTTCATTTTAGTATTTAAATTCGTGTCGTAAATATTTTTGTAAAAAATGCGCAAGACCCCTCGCATTTTTGGGTATTTACATTTATGTATGCGTATGCTCACCATGTAGTCACCCACGTGTGGTGGGTAATTTGCAACAACACCCTTGCAGGAATTTCAATTTAGAATTAATCATGAAAAATGCATATTCAGTGTATATTGTTGCGGAAAAATTGTATAAAGGATCAGAATTTGTATGTATTTGTAAAAAGGCCCTTCCAAGTCATGTTAATTTATATATTTTGTGGAAAAATTGCATGTTTTACCTTACACCTCGTGTATTTGGAGCGGTTACTTTTGTTCATGATTTCTCACCAGGTCATGACAAGCTCTCCCTCAGGGCTGTCAATTGCATTTTTGTTGGCTACTCTCGTACCTAAAAGGGGTACAGTTTCTTTGATTAGCTTTGACGGAAATATTTTATCAGTGCTGACGTTATTTTCTTTGAGTCTGTCATGTATTTTTTCTCCTACAGGAAACATACTAGCCCCACCAAACTCTGACGAGGAGATCTACATGCCTCCACTTCTTACTGTCATACCACTATCTACACCTACTCCTGCACCACCGCCACCACCATCTCATGTAAGTACACCTACTCCCCCAACTGCTCTCGGACCATCACCTACCTTGACTGAGTTTTTGTCATGTGTGTATACTCACAGGTCTCGCTCTGTTCCCATTGCTCATAAGTCTTCCCCATCATCCAGCACGCCTCTGGTATGTAATGAACACATTGTTTCTATTGATGGCACTACTGAGTTGTCTGTGCAGCAGGATTCCCTGCAGGATGAGCATGTGCCCTCTCAAGAGGGAAACTTACACGTTCAGGACACGACAGATGTTCTTGATGTGTCGATTACTCTACGAAAAGCACAGACATATGTGTGCTACATATCCTCTTGTCGCCCATGTTTCCTTGAGCACACTGTCAGACGATTTCAGGGGGTTTACCATGGCACTATCAGCCATGGAGATACCAGAGACATATCAAGAGGTTATTCAGGATAGTCAGTCGCATCTACCCATGGTGGAGGAGATGGTCGTGCTTCAGTCACGTGGTACTTGGAGTCTTGTTTCAGCTCCAGTTAGTGCATTCGTTGTTGGGTGCAAGTGGGTGTTCACTGTGAAGCACCGTGTAGATGGAAGTGTAGATCATCATAAAGCAAGACTTGTGGTACGTGGGTCCACCAAAACATATGGGGTGGACTATCAGGATACTTTTTCTCAAGTTGCCAAACATTCTACTCTGTGTATCCTTCTTTATGTTGCTAACCATTTACCAACTTGATGTGAAGAATACCTCTCTATATGATGATCTACAAGAGGAGGCCTACATGCAATAGCCACCTGGTTTTGCTACTGAGAAGGAGTGTCAGAAGGTTTGCATGCTACACAAGGCTATTAATGGCCTTCAGCAGAGTCTAAGAGCATGGTTCCAAAAGCTCTCGGAATTGATAGAGCAATAAGGGTTTAGGCAATCGACTGTTGATCACTCTCTGTTTGTAAACGACTCAGAGAGGTACATTTGTCATTCTTGTCTATGTTGATGATATTACTATTACAGGGAATGACGGGCAGGGTATTCAGGTTGCCAAGGATTTCCTAGGACAGCAATTTGTGACCAAGGACCTTGGTAGTTTATGCTACTTCCTTGGAATGGAGTTTTCCAGGAACCAGTGAGGTCTTGTGATGACCAAGAGGAAATACGTTACAGATCTTCTTTCTAAGACTGGCATGGAAGATTGCAGACCTGCCACTACTCCTATGAACTCGAGCATGAAGCTCTAGGATGATGATACTGAGGAGGTCGACAAGAGAAGGTACAAGGAGCTTGTTGGCAAGCTATTGCCTGTGACCATTACCATGCCAGATATATGCTTTGCCATGAGCAAAGTGAGTCAATTTATGGGATAGCCCAGACAGACACATATAGATGCACTTCATGTGATTCTGAGGTATTTGAAGACATCACCTAGCACTGGAATTCTATTCAGCAGAGGCACATCCCTTTTAGTTACAACATGTGCAGATGCAGATTATGCTGGGTATCCTATGGATAGGAAGTCTACTTCAGGATTTGCAGTGTTTATAGGGAATTCCATGGTATCATGGAATAGCAAGAAGCAGACTGTGGTTGCCAGGTCTAGTGCTGAGTTAGAATACAGGGCCATGGCGCAGGCTAGCACAGAGATGATGTGGGTCAGATCTGTTCTTATTGACCTGACTATCGAGGTGCCTCTTCCCATGCACCTCCGATACGACAACCATGATGCTATGTTCATTGCAAACATCCATACCTTCCATGAGAGGACCAAGCACATAAAGATGGATTGTCACTACACACGTGACATGATACAGAAGGGTCTCATAGCCACTACTCATGATAGTTCTGGAGACCATATAGCATAAGTACTTACTAAGGCCTTAGCCAGAGGGCCTTACCAGAGATACTACTCCAAGATGAGCCTCATTGATATCTACGTTTCAGCTTGAGGGGGAGTATTGAGATATTAGTTATCTTTCATATTGTTTATGTAATTTCTATTTTCTTTATCTTCTTCTTGTGATTTGTCCAATATGTTTCTCTCCTATATAAGAAAACACTAGGATCTTTCAGTAATGCAATTGATTCCTTCCCATTTACATACCTCAAATATAAAAATGGACTACTCAAATAAAGTATTGCTACTACGACTCTGACAACCAGGAAAAGTAGATCGGTGATGCTTCCCAAGTTGGCAAGCCTCGCACTGAAAAGTAGATCGAGTTGGAATATGTGGAAGGACTCTAACAGTTTCTACAGAGAAAGGTGGCTAAATCGAAGATGCCACATGTAGGGGAAGACTGGCCAACTAAGAATGGAAGAAGCACCATCATAAAGAGACTATTTGGATTGTAGAGACCCCCTTACTCACGGATACATCCAATCACCCTACCTTTGAGTATATCCTAAAACACAAGAGTAGAGGGTCAAATATGACATGACAATGCAAATACTTGGTGATTTGGCTAATAGATAATAAACAGATGGAAAATTAGGTGCATGAAACACATTCTGCAAGTGCATAGACAATGTCAACTAAATTATTGAAAGTCTTGTAACAAAAGTGTACTTTCTGCATATGCACATTCTGCAAGTGCATAGATATTCTGCAATGTAAGAATATATTCCATCTGCAATAACAAATGATTTGCCATGATGAACTGATCTATAGGAAGAGAACTAAGATCTATCGTCGGAGAGGTGATAAGAGGCGCTCGAATCCATGATCCACTCAGATATGTCTGCCATGTGACAACTAATAAGAGCATATTATAACTAAAATACTAGTAGAGGTTGAGTATGCGATATCAGATAAGCCTAAAGGAACATTAGAGGGTCCAACAACATGAGTCATTATCTCCCTCAGACAAGAGACATGATCATCAAATTTCTACTTAGAAGAAGTGATAGTAGTAGCAGAGGTCTCAACTTGCTCTGTGATACATGCGAATGCAAGATAACCATGCTTTTGATAGCACACGTTCTCAGAAAGAGTGACATTAAGTACAAGGTTGATGTGGACATCCACCTCCTCCGATACGAGCATTGTGTCCCCTGAACTGAGACGAGGCTCCTCTGTCACGAGATGCAATCATAGCCGAGGAGGAATGAGTTCAGGCTGAAGCAGGGGATGTAATCCTGTTGAATCTGTTGTACGCTTACTCCATGGGAGGTATGGAAGTTCCTACAAGTAACTGAGTACATGCAGCATCATACTCGAGATCAAGAGCTATTAGAAATACTCTAACCATAATGGTGTACTGTATGCCTTATGTTGCACTAGAGATGTTATTTAAGGAATGAAGCTGTGAAGCTTCTAAAACATGCGTCTGATAAACGAATCAAAAGTATGAAGGGGATTGTCATTCTACTTGGTTGTGAAGATGTCATACTAGAGCTCTAGTATCTTCGTCTAATTTCTCGCTTGAGAATATGTCATGGGCCTCATGGCGAGGATATCCCATGTTTCCTTGGCTATGGGATGATGCAAGATGTCATTGGCTATCTCCATGGTAAGAATACTAGATAGCCAAACGCGTGATTAAGCATCATCTTTCTCCCAAGAGGTACTAACCTCATTCTTGTCAGTCGACTCATCCTGTGTCAGAACGTAGTTCTTCCCATTGCACTGTCTAAGGCTCAAGAACTGCATGACCCATAACTCGTAATTGGTCCCATCCATCATATCGGTATGTGTCGGACCTTTGAAGGAACTTGAAATGATAGGTTGACCTTGTTCTCTGACATGATGCCAGGAAAAGATGCGATTGGGTCTGTAAACTGATGAGAATGAGTCCACACAATCATACAGGGAATCAGTTGTGTATGTAGACTCATGCCACAACCATTCCCATCAACCAAGAAAGCGCTCTAGGGTAGGCAAATGAATTCAGAGGTCTAATTTCACCGTAAACATCCCAATATCAGGCCATTGGGAGACCTTAGGAGGCGTAACAGTGAGATGGAAGAGACTCGGTACCCTAAATAGGCCTATGAAGCATCATGAGGCTATTTAGATGGCCTAAGAGGTATAGCTTGGTCCAAAGATGCCATTGGGCGGCATCTAAAGTGGCTAGAAGGGCCCCGAGGTAGTGGTGGAGGCCTACGACAGTGGGGGGAGGGGGGATCCGTGTGGGAGCTTGGCGGTGGGGCTAGGGCTAGGAAGGGGCTTGCTATGGCTAATGGGGCTTTACGGGGGATAACGATGATTTCTAGAGGCAGCACAGTGGTTGTTGGGGGTCTGTGTGGGGGTCGGGGGTGGCTGACGACAAGAGAGAGGGGTATGGAGAGGGATTAGGGCTTCAGAGTTTCGATCTAGGGTCGTTGCCCTGATATCATGTGGGGAAATAGAATAATTACTTGAATTATGAAATGGGCCATAGATCTCTCTTAAATAGAGAGGAAAAATCCTAGAGGGAAAATTACATAATGGAGACAAAAGAAATAGAAAATACATAACAAATAAGAAAAGATAAATAAACTCTCAACAGTAAGCTAAGTCAATTACTGGACTCTACAAATCTAGGACACTTTAATACATGCATAACTAGTCTGAGATATATTACGTCCTCTCCAAGAAAAGGCCTTGTGATCATAGAAGGCAGCACCTTTTACCTCAACGTTTTCTGATGTCGACTATAAGAGATGTATGTTGGAAAGAAAATCCACTACAGATTTTTATACACACTTCACAAGAAACCTATTTACTTAGAGTACGAAATAAATTATAATGTCCCTCCCCAATGCTGAGAGAGAGTACATAGACGTGGCCCATGAAAAAATATAGCTAGTATGGATTTGATCCGTACTCAGAAATCTTCACCACTCTAACTAAAGTTATGGAGCTCAAATGCGACAATCACATGATAATGCACAATGTTTCATATACATACTAAACATGTGAAAATTGATTGCATTACACCAAATATTTGATATAATGTGTTCTTGTGCACCTCTGTTGTATCTATTCTTGTGCACCTCTATTATATCTTATAGATCAGACTACAAGCATGTTCACTAAACCACTTGTTCACATAGAATTTGGAAAATATTATAACAAGCTTATCATGATTGATATATATATATATATGCTCCATTTTGAAGTGGAGTGTTAAGAGATATTTGTGTTCTTCCTACTCAGGGGTACACATACACTTGTATTTTACATATATAGTTACTCTTTTGTATAACCGTAACCCTAGACATCCACCTATAAGGAGACATAGGACGACATATTCTTATAAGACGATCTCTCACATTCTACATTCAAGGAAATCGCTTTGCCTGCCCAATCCCCTCCTACTCATAAGTGGAAAAACCAAATAAGAAAAAGATAAGCTCCCACGTGATATAGAAAGAATAAGCTCACAATCGCCCAACTTTTATATCAAAAAGTTCAGAAGGGATAAAATAAAAGCCGACTTTGCATGATCAACAGGAAACAGATCACCAAAAATTTGCAGAACCATTAAAGTCCATATTCCCTATACTGCCCCACCTCAAATGAAAGATTATCATCAACATAAAGGACCAATACCAAGATGTCATGTAAAGGCAACTAAAACTAATTCACCCCTTTGAATTATTTGACCAGTCACAAGGTTGTCCATAATCTATCTACTATCTGGTATAAAAGTCGTCTGCAGAGGGGATATAATATTACCATAACCAAATGGTACCTTGGCAATAATGAGGTAAATACCATTGTACAATGCGAAAGACTTGAAATCTACCCTAAAATATGAGCATATTATTTACCCGGTCAAACCCAAAATTTCCCACAGAAAACCCCCTCATTAAACTCCATTTATTAACACAATTCAAATGATTAGGATGACCACCTTATTCCACAGGAGGAGCATGCTAATAGATGTTTCTCATATTGATGACATTTGGAAAATATAGTTGTAACACCTCAACCCCAAACATAGTCCCACATCAGAAACTCACGAAGTTTTAGAGTGGATTATAAGAGTGGAGGATAAGTACTTGATAAAACTCGGACTTAAGCATTTTGGGTGGTTGTCAACTAGTTCAATTAAATCCGAACCCAACAAATTGTCGAGGTCGATTTTCCTCGATAATGGATTGACGACCTAAGTTCGTGACATTACAAATGGTATCAGAGCAGGTTCCTTCTGATAGTGGAAAAGACTACCTAAGTGGTGGAGCCACCCCTACAGATAGATAAGAGGAAAAGACTACCCAGAGCGTGCAACCGCGCTATGTCACAACAAGTTTGTTGCGAATATAAATGGGGGAGGTTGTAACACTCCAACCTCAAATATAGTCCACATCAGAAACTCACGATGTTTTAGAGTGTGTTATAAGAGTGGGGAATAACTAATTGACAACTTGAGCTTAAGCATTTTGGGTGGATGTCAACAAGTTCAATTGAGCAAACCCAATATATTGTCAATGTCAGTTTTCCCTGATAACGGGTCAGGGACCTAAGCCTGAGACATTACAATAGCCAATGACATTGTTTCTATTTTTATGTATTTTCATTTTCTCTATTTCTATGTGTAACCCTTCCGAGACTATTATGTAATTACCACCTATTGGATCCTAAGCTTTCATATTGTATAAGAAATCTTACGGTATGAATAAAATTCATTTTATCGGGTATAGGACAATCCTAGACTGGAGTTCGTACCTAAACCTTGACAATTTTTCCCAACCATGGAGTTAGAACATATATTCTATCGAGGGTTTATGGTTTCTTAGGGTACACATATATTCTATCTAGGGTACACATGACAGACGGGAGAAAGAAGAAATGGAAAGACAAAACATATATATACAAGCAGTAAAAAATGGTGAAGTGCAAGACGGTATCTGACAGTCGAATATCGTACTTTCGTCATCGTCTCCCTGTGAGAACGGTGATGCAGTTAGAAAGAGAAAGACACCCTATATGCAATCAAGCAGGTGTCAGCTACCGGGAAAAACAGGTCAACAACTAAGCCAAGATCCGGTAGCGGGAGGCAGAACATCGGCTCATCAGAAAGAGTGGAAGATCGAAGACGATATTGTAAGACATGAAGGAGGAAGGATCGGTACAGATTGCTCCAAGTCACTCATAATCTCAGGAAGATATGAAAAGTGAAAAATATGAGACTCTCTACACAGCTCGATCTCAGATGGACATAAGTTCGAAAGATCAAGAACACACCGTATATCACAAGACAGGGCTAAACCTTGTGAGGGTTGTCAAGGTGAGCAGACTCAGATGGGTCAGAGGTCTCGGAAAGATCAGAAAACTCGGTCTCGTGAACCACCAAATAGGATACACAACCAGAGATGAGACCGAGTATACAAATCAGAAAACTCGGCTTCATGCTTCACCAGATCGACGACACCAGAAGAAAGATGGGAATCAGTGATGCATGCATAGGCAGACTTAGTGCTTCTCAACTCTCTCCATGCGGGATGCATAGCAGAATTAAAAGCCACCCTATATGAAATGCAAGCCGATGAAATCGCCCTAGAACAGAATATGATATTATCGTGAAGCACCAGATGCTAACTATCTAGATACGATACCTAAGGTCCGATCTCGAAAGTTCATCGGTGCCCACCACAGCGGGCCTTGCAAGCGTTGTATAGAGCTTCTCTCGACACAAGATCTCAAGTCTAAACAGTCAACAATTAGATCTGACTAAAACCAAGCACGAATCTATAGGTACATGCAAATATAATTAGGTCTTTGGACCTTAATCTATCGAGTAAGCAAATCCTAGGACTAGGGCTCAATCATACAAAAGAAATAAAATAAAATCGTGAAACAAATAAAAAGAAAGGCGATAAAAATGCAGCGAAAATCGACGAGACCCCCCAAGTGAAGAATCACTCGGGCAGTGGACCTCGTGAAGTGTCAGAGCCCAGATAGTCTAAATTATTACAATAAAAGTTTCTCTCTCTCTCTCACTTAAATTACAAATAAAATAAATATACAAAAATGCTAAGTGGTACTATCTTCTAAAATTCCTCCAAGCTTTCCTTTGTCGCCCTCTCCTGTCGGCTAGTGCTGAATAGCCGGCTCCGCTTCATGAGAGTGCTCAGGCGCTCCTAGGAGAGCCTCCCTCGATCTGTAGTCCCTCGCAACAAATTCAAACAAGAGGGTTAGATAGTTCAAAAATAATATCAAATAAAATAATAAAAAGAAATAAAGAGACAAATGGACAAGAAAAAAGAACAGACAAAGATCCAATCTATGCGGTGTTGCTCCCCAGCAATGACGTCATTTGATGAACAGTGTTTTGCGAGGGTCTAAAAAGTATCGTCACTGAAAAGTAAAGACAAAAGTGTCATTGAGGCGACCGCTCACGAAACCCTGATTCAATTAACAATTAACCCACAAAAGAATATAGCAATGTAAAGCAAAAATATGGAGTTAAAATTTATTATAACTCTACAAAATGTGTATAGTGTGTATGTCAAACACATGGAGCAAACGTGATAGATTCGGCACTAATGCATAAAATTTGTTCCTCTTCTTGTATTTTTATTCTCTTTTTGTGTGGATTTTTAATTATGTATTTTTTTGGATTTTTGTTTATATATATATTGTTTTGTTTCCAATTTTATTATTTTTATTTTCTTTTTATATTTTCTGATTTTTAATTTCTTTTTCTTTTAAATAGTAAATATAAGAATATACAAGACTATATATATAATGTAAAGTAATCTAATTACAAACACTGCTAAAAATAATCAAAATACAGGAAATAAATGTTTTTGGGTTTTACATAATTATTTACTATTTTTTTGATTTTTGAGGAATTTTTGTTAATTTTATAAATTTTTAAAGTTGAAAATATACTAAAACAAGGATTAAATAAATAGGCCGAATTGAGTTGGAGATTAAAAATAACAAAAAGTATCAAAATTTCTCCAAATTAATTTTAATAGGTAGATAATAAAATAAAGCAAATTTAGAAGAAAAAGATAAATATTTTTTGGATTTTTGGTGATTTTTCCTTTTTTACTAGATTTTGGAGCTTTTTAATTTTTAGTCTTTCTATTTTCTATTTTAAGGATTTTTGGTCTGGAGGCACAAAATATTAAAATACACTAAATATATTTTTTGTATTTTCAAAACAATTTTATAATTTTTTTGGATTTTTTAAGTTAAACAGGGGAGAAATATGCTCTTTTTGATTTTTGATAAATAGTTAAAATGCCTAAAATGCAAATCCAAAAATATAGCGTGAAAGTACATGCTAGCAGGAATCTGCCCCTATTTTTGCATAATTTATTTTTTAGCATGGATGTTATTTTTAATAAATGAAATACATGCACAAAAATATATGAACTGGCGAGGGCATATTTGCAATTAAAATATAAGGCAAAGGCAAATGTGCAAATTTCCCAAAATATACAACTAATATTCAAACTGTATTGATTAATTTACAATTTACAAAAATCGTCAGATTCATGTGCAAAATGCCCAGCTCACGTGGGACGATACATGAGCTAAGCTGAACTGAACCCAAACACAATATTAAGTAAGTACAGAAGTTCCAATGCAATTTCACAAAAATAATAAATGTTCAAAATATTGTACAGGACTAAATAAATAAAACAAAAAGGCAGGGGGCTAGTTCTATAATTTACCCCTATATGGCGTGATCCAACGGCTGTAGCTGGTTCACATAGATACATGGGCGGCTGAGGATGCGCGATGACGGTTTGGTTGATGACAGCTAGGATTAGATCTCAGGCTGAGATCGGACGGATGAGGCTCGATTGATCGGATGTCATCTACTTCATCTGGAGCGGCATTCTTCATTAGGCGGCATGGATTACTCAGGGACCTCCAAGAACAGCTATGCACTTTGGTTCGACATGCCCCTTCTCTCCGCTCCTCGCTCCTCCTAGTTGTCGCAGCCTAGGGAGGCTTCAAAAAGGCTCGGGCCCCAACGGAGGGGACCTGGAGCTCAGTTCTTGACTTCGAAGACCCCTCAGATGGGGTCCTCCAGACCTGCAAAGTTGATGGGAAGCTTCGCGGCACAGAGATGATAAGGTATGGGCCATCATTGGCAAGGTTCACGATGATTTGAAGGGGAATGAAGGTGCTCCAGCGTGCGAGAGAGGAGGGAACACTAAGGGACTGATCTGAGCAAGATCAGGGGTTCTGGATGGGTCGGAATGACGGAGAAATGGATGGGGATGGAGCTCGGATGGTTGGCACGTCGAAATGAGGATCGGATCATAGTGAAATGGCCGAAACCCTAATGGCTCCGGCAAACAAATAATCAGAAATTTAACTACACTAAAGATCTAATTACGAAACTAAATGCATAATTGAAATTACAGAAAAGAAATCAACCTAAGAAATTAAAAATGCGCATCTTACCTGGCTGGGAAGACAAGGAGCAGGACGTCGCCGGAGCGCTGCCCGGACCTCCTCTCCTCCTCCTGCGATGCTCCAGGCCTTGGGGAAGCTACCTCTGTCACCGGCAAACTCACACACACAGCTGGAGACACTATAGAGCTCAGAAAGAGATTTTGGTTATCGGAGCAGTTGGGAAAAATCGAGGAAATTGAGCTGCTCAAGGTTCTGACACGTTGTAGAGCGGAGATAGGACAGTTGACTCGAGGTTAACAGTCCTTGCAACATGATTGGTCCACGTAGGACCAAGTCACTACAAAATATGTACCTTTATTCAAAAATAAATGAATTAAAAAATAGTAAAAGATTTTATTAAATTTTGATTATAAAATAAAAAAATGTTTATTATTTTATGTAGTATTTTAATATGATTTTTATTTATTTTTATGAATTAATTTATTATAGGTTATTATTTACAAGTATACTTATAAGTATATTTACCTATATGTTGTATATTTTATTTTTATTTTGTATTTTCGATTTTATTATTTTTTATATAACTTTTTGTATACTTACAACTCACTTAAATATACATAAATATATTTTTATTGTATTTTTCTGATGTATTTTGTACATTTAAATAAATGAAGATATTTATTATGTAGGTATATATATAGGTATTTCATTTATGTGGTTTTATATATTATTTTATTTTAATATATTTTTAATGGTTTTATTTTATTCTAAATATATATAATATAAATAATATTTATAAAATTATAAAAATAATAAATTATAAAAATTATAAAGAATAAAAAAAATGAATATTTTATTTAGATGTATTATACAATAGGAGTCAAAAACCTAACTTTCGCACCTTAACTACAAATTGAATGAAACCACCTTCATTAAATAGCTTATTAAAAGTTATATACAACTAAAGTGATTTTGGTAAATTTTAAGTTCATATAGAGAAGATAGGGGTTTGGAAGTTTGGATTTGGGCTTTTATTAGAGTATAAAATGTACATTTTAGTTTTGTAAGAAATAAATTTTGTATTTTTCTATGTGTTTTTATATACAACTTTCATTTACAGAGTTCCTTTATTTCATGTATAAATAATAAAGAATAAAGTAGGTCCCAAAAATGTAATATTGGAGAATATAAATTAGGGTTTAGTGTTGTTTTTGACCCTCTTCTTCCCCCACTTCATTCCGTGTCGACCCAGTCATCAAGATGCCTAGGTCCCATAGTTTAGGGTCATAAAATACCTTTTGTATTTTATTCTTTTTTCTTTTCTTTTCTTTATTCTATAATTTTGGTACTATAATAAATGAAATAAATAATGAATGTTAATTTGTACAAAATAATGATGTTTACATGCATTTAGCTAAGGTTTTTAAGGCCAAAATGATAGAATAAAGGTGATGGAATAGAGATTCATCAGTGTCCTTTGTTAGAACATATATTTTATCGAAGGTTTATGGTTTTTTATGTGAACCATGCTGATTTTTGGCAAAAAATAATCAGGCTTCTTTTAGTCCATTGTGACATTTGGAGACCATTGATGAATCTCCATTTCATGACCTTTATTCTATCATTTTGGCCTCAAAAACCCTAGCAAATGCATGAAAATAGCATCAATTTGTACATAATAGCATTCATTATTCATTTGTATTAATTATATATAAAATAAGGTTTTTAATGCCAAAATTATAAAATAAAGAGAAGAAAAGAAAAAGGAATAAAATATTGCAAATATTTTATGACCCTAACCACGAGACCAAGTCCAGAATGGAATTGGTCGACAAGGAATAACGTAGGGGGAGATAAGGACCAATTATCCAATAAATACTTCATTCATTTATGCATTTTTGGCACCTATTTTGTACATATTTATTTATTCATCAAATAAAGAAACTTTGTTCATAAAAGTTGTAGATAATAACGTAAATAAAAATACAAAATTGAGTTTGTGTAAAAATTATACACAGTGAACATTTTATACACAGAATAAAAAGCCAAAATCTCAACTTCATAAACCCATATCTTGCAAATAAAAACTCCAAATCACCCAAACTCACCTTTAATTGTATATAGCATTTCATAAACTATTTTATAAAATTGGTTTCATAATTTTTGGAGCTCATATGCAGAAGTTAGGTTTTTGGCCCTTCTTGTATATAGGACTGATTAAAATATTCATTTTATTCAGTATTTATTATTTGTACAAAATGATATTTTTAGAATTTTGTAAATAATGCATATAATGCACGTACACATTAAAAATAGAAGGAAACCAAAACTAATTTGTAAAACAAAATAAGTCTATAAATTCATAGACAAAATACCTATGATATGTACCTATCTATAAATAAAAAGGGCTTTAAACCTTGATTCTTTTGCTCTTCTATATTTTTATAATAATGTATACATTGTACATAGCTCATTAAAAATACAAAACCAAAATAAAAATCAAGAAAATATATTAAATAAATTAAGTGTACAAAATACATAGATAAAATACCTATAAGTATACCTACATACATCTATACCTATTTATTAAAAAATATACATAAACTCATAAAAATCAAAACAAAAATATCTTTATAATCACAAAAATAAATTATAAATTTATAAAATAAGCCAATAAAATAATAAAAGAAAGTAAAGAAATTAGAAATAAAATACATAAAGATACATGTAAATACATACATATACATATTATCCAAATAAAACTATAACAAAACACCTCGAAAAATTCAATAAAAATCAGAAATAAATACTAGATGAAATAATACACATTTTTTATTTTATAAGAAAAAAATAATAAAATCATTTAGGGCGTCAAATAAATCAATCTTCCTTCAGATTTGCTATTTTGTCTCGTAGCGGCTTACGTGGCCCAATGAGGCGCCGGCCAACGTTGACTCCCAGGTCAACTGTCCCATCCCTCGCCTGGCGTCTCTGAACTGTCTACTCCCCCGATTTCATGCCTTTTTCCCGGGCACACCATCCATCAATCGACAACGCTTCCTTCACAAGAATTGTTCTCTAATCTTCCATGATGCCCGCCAAAATCATAGATCAACGAGATGTTCATTGGATCAGTCAATAATCGCCGGGTAATAAGGCCCCTTGCCAATGTTTATAAATAAAAAGCTCCGCTTCCTTCCTCGAATTTGGCCACTTTTATTCCAACCTAAAGCCTAGATCTCGTCCCTGGATTGTTCCTCGTGACAGGGGGAGTAGCCCAGCGCCGTGACTCGGCCGGAGGGAGGAGATTTTGACGCGGCGGAGCTCCGGCGTCCGCCCTGCTCCCTAGAGGCCCCCAGGTATAAGAGCTGCCCTTTCTATGCATTTTTAGTTAGTTTTAGATTCTAGCTTTTCATTCCAGTCATTAGAATAGGTTTTGATAAATGCCTGTAGTTTAGAAATCGAAATTCGAAGTTCGCCGGAGCTCCGCTCCGGCGACTTCTCCACTGTGGATCTGACCGTATCCGACCGCCCCGTTCACCCCATTTCGAAGCCCAACGCTTTCTCCATCTGTTGCACGCATTTGTTCAACCCAGGACCCTAGGGCCTGGCGAATCGGGGCTCCTCCTCCGTCGTTCGTCGGAGCCCCTCCGCCCATCTCCATTGTGCACCGTAGCTTCAAAACCCCGGGTCGAGAAGCAAGCTCTCTCGCCCGCGGTTCTTCCTGTGCAGGTACTTCGAAGAATCGAGCCCAACTGGACTCGCACGGATCCGGGAAGAGGTTCCTGGGGGCCCTTTTCTTCTCCGACCTCGCTTCATCGACTCGGACCCTCAGGAGCCATGAAAACGCCATCAATCGACGCGGGACGCTCCCAGCTACGTTCAGAACACTTCAGACTCGCCGGGGAACCCTGGAGGAGCCCACGCTCTTCGATCCAAGCTCGCCAGCTCCGAGCTTCTTCCCCGTTCTTCCAGGGGGCTTCAGCGCCGTCGGATCAGGAGAGCCGCCCCAGATTTAACAGCAACCGTCCGATGGAGCACCGTATCCACCGTCAGATCAGCGGGGCTGATCTAATCTCAGCGCTCCATCGGCGAAGCGTCATCGGGCGTCAAGGAGGCGACGCGTGGCAAGTGAAGAGAGCTCCACCGTTGGATGCCACGCCTTGTTTAGGGGTAATTTTCACATCAAGCCCCCTTACTTTTTGTATTTATTATTTAATGCCAAAAATAGAAGTTTCAGTTGTAAATAAAATGTATATTTTGCGGAAGGACCCCCGATGTTTCAAGATTTGCACTTTAGTCCTCCCGTGCCTCACGTGCAGCAACCACGTGAGGCGCGTGAAAATTTGCATCTAAACCCTGCCGGGTTCCTGTATTTATTAAATGGTCCTGAAAATAAAAGTTAAAGTGTATTTTTGTTGTAATTTTTGCATGTATGCCCCTGCCAACTATTTTATTTGCAAAAATACCCCTACCAGGCCATTTAATTTTTGAAGGCTTTGTCTATTTATTTTATGCTTCATATTAAATCGAAAAATCTTGCAAAAATAGACTTAAGCTCCTGTTTGGTCATGCTTGAACGCCATATTTTTGGTTTTGCATTTTGTTGCATTTTTGCATTTATTAAAAATCAAAAACATGTCTTTTATTCCATGTTTAACTTATAAAATCCCAAAAAAATATGAAAATGCCTTGAAAAATTCCAAAAAAATTACCTATGGTGTATTTTGACCTATATTAGTGTCAGTCCAAAAATCCCTAAAAATCTCAAAAAGAAAACCTTAAAAATTCAAAAATACCCAAAAACTTCAAAAAAATATAAAAAATCAAAGAAAAATCAGAAAAATATAAACTTAGGCCCTATTTATGCTATATTTTATTATCGTTATTAGAAAATTAGGGTGGAAAATTTTTGAGGCTGTTAGCTATTTTTAATCTCTATTTTTGTGACAGCCAGTACCTAGTCCACTGTTTGCTATTATTTAGCTATTTAAAAATACTAAAAATGTTTGCAAAAATACCCAAAAGTCATAAAAACAGTAAAAAGCCATGAAAATTCCAAAAAGACCTTTTTCTTGAATTTTTGACTATTTTTTAGTATTTTTGTGAATATTCTAATACCCCCTTTATGTATATATATCTATATATCCTAAAAAAAAGAAAAAAAATATTATATATATGTAATTAGTTATATGTATTCTCATTAATCTTAACATAAAAAAAAAGAAAAATATATATATATATATTTATTTTATTATATTTATATATACCTATATATATATATATTACATGTATTATAAGCTATATACTTACCCTCTATGGGTATATATAAATAATATATTTGTATTATATACATATATATATAATACTTAATTATTATATTTTAATAATATTAATAAAAAAAATCAAAAACCCACACAAGGATGACTGTGATTTACTTGTAGGCTGTTGCATTTTGTATTGCTCTCTGTGGTTCGACCTCTACATATTTGTCACTATACATTTTATGGTAGAGTAAATAAAGATTGATTCACATTTATTTTTGAGCTTGATTGTTGTATTCTTTGGATTGTGGGTTAATTGCTGATCAACCCTCATATTCTGCGAGCGGTCGCCGCAGCGACATCTTGGTATTATTTATTCATGGTGACCCTCGTGGATGTTGGGCGCGTTTATCAGATGGCGCCGTTGCCGGGGAGCAATGAGCATAGTCAAATTGATTTTTGTCATCCTTGTATAAAAATTTTGATTCCTTGAGCAGCTATTGTTTTATTGCCATTAATCACCATGCTTCATTTTTTTATTCATTGTGATTATTTTTCTCTGCTCTATTTGATTGACTGAGTATGCTAATGCAATCTTTTTGTGACTTTGATGCGAGGGACCGCCACGCGAGGATGGCTTCCTAGGAGGCCAAGGCAGCCGAGCTTGGAGGAGGATGGTCTTCACTTCTCATGACCATCTGGAGAGTGCACCAAAGAAGCAAAGAGAGGGACATTGGATAGGCTAGTTACTTAGAACTATTTTTGTAATTCATGGTGAGAGAGAGACTATTTTGGCATGTAATTAAACAGGACTCTACTCTTCACAATGAGGTCTAGTGCCCGGGTGATTGTTCACCTGGGGGCCTCATCGCGGCTTTTTCGAGTTTTCATCGCCTTCTTTTATTTTGTTTCCCGCAGTTTTGAGCTTTCCGCCTTTCTTTTACTTTGTTTTGTGTGCTTGGAGCCCCTAGATATAGGTTGCTTGACTCGGTAGCTAGGTCCAAACATTAACAAGAATGCATGTTCCTATAGTCTACTTCGATTGGATCTAGTCAAACTCAAACAAGTTGTAAATTTGTCTCTTAGTCCCCTGTGCCGTAGCGAACCCTGTAAAGCGCTTTCTCCTACCCTCAATTTGTTGAGCAGAGGAGGGGTGAGCCAAGATCGGACTCTCTTGGGCTAGAGACAAATGAGCAACTTATGGTTCTTCACGCTAATAGCAGCTTATGTCTAGGACGATTTTGTGCCTTGCATACCGACATGTAGATAGGTTTAAAAATTCTGTTTTGCATACCCCATGGAGAGAGCTGGGATGCACTGTAAGTCTTCTAACTCAGCATGCATCATTCGGTTCAATGGTGAGATTTCCATCATGGAACCACTTGCACGGCTTTTCCGCTATCTCCCTCTGATTTTGAGCACCTAGGACTTAAATGAAAATCTACAAAAACGTTAGGCGCTGGTATGAAAACAGATCCAAAAAAAGTGAAAACCAAAAAAAAAAAATAAAACCAGGGGACTGCTAAATAAACTTTGACCTTAATTAAAATCTATAATGGACTATCATTGTACCGGGCTCATAAAGCCCTCATTGTTTTCAGGTACCTTGGAGGGGGACCAAAACCCTACTCCCTTGAGCGAGTGCGACCCCTAAGGATAGAAAAGCCCAAAACCCAGTCTGCAACTGCCTTGTGTATCGCCTGGATTTCCGAAGTAATGGCGCTTCTATCGTACGTAGGCGAGTAGGACTTGGTCACCAATGGTGACTCTCTGTTGTGAGAGCATCGACCCTGTCCGAAGTATTGAGCATAGGCCACGCCTTCACGGGGGTGTCTATCTCATCGTCCTGCGTCCGAGTAGGTTCTTGCACGCTCACGGGTGATTCCGTTGCGAGCAAGAACCGAAGTATTGGTTTCGTCTATCGGCTTCCTCTCTCTTTTCTTTGGCTGAGTAGGGATCCAGGAAGGGTTACAAGGACTCCAAAAAGTACAGACTACAGGTTACACAGGAGGAGGACAAGTACGGGATACTCTTCTGGCAGTACTCTCTCTCCAATAGGGTAGCGTACTAAGGACTTGTTATAAGATATGCCTGAAAATCACAACTCTAAAAATGAAAAGATAATAAATAGCCGAGCTTTCACGGCTTCACATGGCGTGAGTTGGTGAACCCGATTTTGTCTTGTGTTTGTATGGATCTAGATTAAGGTTCAAAGATCAAAGTCCTGCGCCTTTGCGCAAATTTTGTTATGTCTTCCTTTGACCACCCCGCTCAACCGAGCCTTTCTAACTGTTTTACACTCCTTTTGTTCCTCGTTGACCATCGTATCATTCTTCCAAAATCCGACATTCTCTTGTGCTTCGCGAAGTTGATCCACGGATGGTTTCGTCGGGACTATGCCGACACCTACATCGATTTCATGGACTCAACCTCGCCAATAATTTCGAGGCGATTCCCGAGAACCCGATCCGGACTTTGCGGATCGATCTCCAGACTCCTCGTTTTCTACCATTCTCTTGGCCACCCAATAAACTGCGATCACTTTTGTCCCGCTATCGTCGTTGTGAATGGGAGTCGATTACAGTCTACATCATTTTTCCATTCACAACATGCTGGGGTTGACCTGAATTCCAGCTTCATCACGGCAGTTGAGCATTAATTGCAAGTGATCTGATTCGGACCATCTCATTATGTAGATAGAAGACAGTGCGAGCCCTGGAGACTACTCCGGAGTTCATTTCGTCCGACTCAGACCCTGACATGGCGCCAGGAGGAAAGGGCAAGGGTCAGCAGCCACCACCAGAGGGACAGGTGCCAGATCAGAACCAAGTCAATGCACAGTTGTTGGCATCTATCCAGGCCATACAGCAGCAGCTGACTGAGCAGGCCCTTACACAGACTGCTTTCCAGGATATGTTGAATGATGTGATAAGCCGCAACGACGGAGGAGGAGGCCGAGGCAGAGGAGGCAGGGGAGGAGGAGGTGGAGGTGGAGAAGGTGGTGATGACCCCAATGATGATCCCGAATTCCCACCACCGCCGAAACCGACACTCAAAGAAACATACAATCCGGGAGACAGCCAGATGACCGAGTGGATTCTCATTCCACCGGTACACGCTCACTTTGAGCTGAAGCCCCAATTCATAGCCCTTCTCCCTGCATTCCATGGCAACACCAATGAAGAACCGTATATTCACCTGCAGCAATTCTCCCGCATTTGCCGCACCACCCACTATCCGAATGTCCCCCTGGACATTGTCAAGATGACGGCTTTCCCCTTCAGTCTACAGGATAAGGCCCTCTATTGGGTCAATCATATGGGAAAGGTCGTGACGACCTGGGAGGAGTTGAAGTCTGCCTTCCTGCACAAGTAGTACCCTTTCGGTCGGCTCAACCAGATGCGAGCCCGTATTAGTAATTTCTCCCAAGGGGCACATGAGTCCGTACACGAGGCTTGGGAGAGATTTACTGATCTGCAGGAGAAGTGTCCCCACCACGAGATCCCTAAGACCAGCCTGGTCCAGCATTTCTTCGGGGGACTCAATATTGAAAGTCAAAGGCTCGTGGACGCAGCATGTGGGGGCTCCCATTTCAACAAGGATGAAGATGTTGTCTGGCAGATTTTTGAAGAAATGGCCGAAGGAGAGGTCGCCCTCTCTTCATCCAAGGCGTACCAGAAACAGCCCCAGATCCTCCAGAAACAAGTTCACATGGCTGCATCCAGAGAAGCAGAGAGAGATGAGAGCTCCAACCTCAGCATCATTGGGGGCCATCTCTCTAAGGTTGATATCATTGAGAAGCGATCACAGGACCTTGAGAAACTCGCTGTGATCAAGAAGAGGACCCAGAACCTGGATAAGCTCGATCAGATCAACAAGCACCTCGAGCTGTTGGTCGGTACGATCAACTCTGTCCAGTCGGCTACACCATCAGACGCTCCCGCTGAGAAGAAGGACGAGCCGCAACAGCAGCATCAGCCTCAGCCGAGCCAGCAACCACCAGCAATCCAGCACGTGTACTACGTGCAGGCGCCCGACCAGGGCCCGCCGCAGCAGCAGATGGTCGTTTACCAGCCAGAGTTCCTTTCCATTCCTGATCCAGTTTTCCCACCACCACCCTTGATCCAAGAAGTTAACGGGGTATGGACGAATGATGCACAGCCGCCTCGTCCTCAGGGACAACTCCAGGGTCAGCAATTTGCCAACCGGCAGTACCACCAACCTCAGGGTGGTCGTTTTGGCCAAACCTCTCAACCACACCAGCAGCCTCCCCAGTTTGCACAACAATGGAGGCAGAATTTTCCTTACCAACAGCCGCAGTACCGCCATCCACAGTCGTATCACCAGTATGCAGCTGCTCAGCCTCAACCATACCAGCAGTATCCACCTCCGTCCTACCAGCAACTTCAACTTCCTGCTCCACCACAGCAACACCGCCAGCAGCCTCCCCACTCATCTAACCAACAGCAGCGTGGTCTGCACGCTGCATCTTCTGATGTGCCCCCAGCTAATCCCACCATGGAGTGTCTAGCCCAGCTTGTTCAAGGGCTAGCGGAGATGACCAAGCGGCTTGATGACCTGACCGCCACTCGCACTACCATTCCGGCGCAGGTCGAAGCCAAACCCAACAATTTCAAGAAGAAGGAGCAGGTAGAATGTGATGTCCAGTCCTCGTGTGATAATGATATTACTGTTTGTTCTAATGCTGTTACTCTCAGGAGCGGTAGGGCCTTGCCTCCGCCTGCTACCAGATGGGGGTGAATAAAGAAACAGGTGGATCGTCATCTTCTGCATCAGCCGTGCCAGCTCCAGGGGCGGGTGAGGAGGAAGAGGAAGGAGAAGCCAGACCAGCCGTCGTGCCATGTCATCAGCCTCAGCCAAAAACACAAAAAAATCAGCAAAAACAAAAACAACAAAAAGAAGCATGTAGCAAAAGTGAAGTCGCGCCAGCTTTGGAGGAGCCGCCAGCAGCAGCCGATCCCTTGCCAGCCGATGGAGCCGATGCTACCCTTTTTGATCGCCCAGCAGCACCAGCATATCCAGATCCAGCTTGTACTCCTTTTTGTAGTCCGGATGTACAACATTCTGTGGGCGATGATTTTGATGTAAATAAGAACTCTAATTTTCCTGCAAGTAATGTGAATATTCCTTTTCCGCATGCAATACAAAAATTCAAAAAAAATGCAAAAAGAAAAAATGCATTGTCTGATCCAGGTGTCATGGACATTTTGGATAAATTGACTGTTGAGATTCCCTTGTTGAAGGCCGTGGAATACATGCCAGCTGTAAAGAAAGGACTGAAAGAGGCATGTATTACCAAGCGTCGCCCAGCGCAAGACAACAGACGCCGAGAGGTAGAAAAGCACGTCTTATCCATGGCCACAGTTGCAGCTATCACCAACCTCCCCCAGAAAAAGCAAGATACATGAGCACCTTTGATCAGTTGTGTGATTTTCGATCAGGTCTTCGAGCGTACTCTTCTTGACAGTGGTTCTTCCATCAACCTTATGCCCTCGTCCATAATGCAAGAATTCGGGCTGGGACCGCTCAAGCAGACACGTATGATCCTTCAGTTCGCTGACCGATCCGTCAAGCGGCCCCGAGGTCTGTTGGAAGACGTGATAGTTACCGTGCAGGAGATGAAATTCCCAGCTGACTTTGTAGTCCTTGATATGGACTCTCCTGCACCACTGCTCCAGACTCCTATCATCCTTGGCAGACCATTTCTCCGTACTTCAGGTGCCGTGGTTGATTACGGGTCCGGAAAGATCACTTTCAGCTCGAACACCCAGCAAATCACAATCAATATGAACAAGGAGCAGAATGCCACAACTGATGAGAGTCAAGCAGCATCAGAAGCAGACTGTGACTTTATAGCAGAAATCAGAGACTCAGAGTTGTCGCTGGACGATCCATGGACCCGAGAAATCCTCACTCTTGAGGAGGACTTGGAAAGCACAGTCAGCATATGCTCCGATGATTTGTGGGAGACAGATTCTCAGATGCAGGCTCATCTTCTTGAGCATTCACTCCAGACCGAACATGATCAGCTCACCGCAGAACCGTTCGGTACATCACTGGGATCTCAACAGGATGTAGAGGATGGTAACAGTCTCAAGGTACATCCCACTACCCGCATGGTATCTGAAGTGACAGATAAAGTGGACAGAACAAAACCAGAACTCAAGTCACTTCCTGCAGGCCTGAAGTATGCTTTCCTTGCAGGTGAAGAACACATGTATCCGGTCATCATCAGCAGCAGGCTGAATCCGGATGAAGAATCTCGACTTTTCGAGGTTCTAGAAAAGAACCGCAAGGCACTTGGTTGGAGCGTATCAGACCTCCGAGGGATAAATCCAGCTCTGTGCTCACACCATATCTATCTAGAAGACGATGCCAAGCCGTCCCGCGAGATTCAGAGAAGGCTGAACCCTAACCTTCGGGACGTGGTCATGAAAGAAATCACAAAATGGTGTGAAGCAGGCTTCATCTATCCCATCTCCGATTCAAAATGGGTAAGCCCCTTGCATGTAGTTCCCAAGAAATCCGGGCTTACCGTGGTCACAAATGAAAAAGGAGAGGAAATTTCAACTCGGGTACCAACATCCTGGCGGGTGTGTATTGACTACCGCCGTCTTAACGCAGCAACCAAGAAGGACCACTTCCCCTTGTCATTTATTGACCAAGTATTGGAGAGATTAGCATGCAAGGAGTTCTTCTGCTTTCTGGATGGGTACTCCGGATACAACCAAGTGGCGATCGCCCCTGAGGATCAAGAGAAGACTACCTTCACTTGCCCGTTTGGTACCTACGCCTTCAAGAGGATGCCCTTTGGATTATGCAATGCACCCGCAACCTTCCAAAGATGCATGCTAGCTGTATTCGCCGAGATGGTAGGCAGTTTTCTCGAGGTGTTCATGGATGATTTCTCTGTCTATGGTGATAGTTTCGATTCTTGCCTCGAGCACCTAGACAGAGTGCTTCAGAAATGCCGGGAAGTCAATTTAGTGCTCTCATGGGAAAAGAGCCACTTTATGGTCACAGAGGGTATTGTGCTGGGCCATGTCGTTTCCAAACGTGGCATGGAAGTCGACCCAGCCAAGGTGGATGTCATTTCAAACCTTCAGCCACCTCAGTCAGTAAAGAATGTGAGGTCATTCCTGGGGCATGTGGGATTTTACAGACGATTTATCAAGGATTTCAGCCGCATTTCCCGACCTCTGACAGAACTCTTGTGCAAGGAGACGGAGTTCATTGTTGATCAGCCGGTTCTCCTTGCTTTCAATCAATTGAAGGAGCTTATCACTCAGGCTCCAATCTTACAGCCTCCCGACTGGACTCTTCCATTTGAGATAATGACCGATGCATCAGATTTTGCAGTCGGAGCTGTTCTTGGATAGAGGAAAGACAAGGCGCCCTATGCCATTCACTATGCCAGCAGAACATTAGATGAAGCTCAAAGAAATTATACAGTGACAGAGAAAGAACTGCTGGCTGTGGTTTTCGCCTTAGAGAAGTTCAGATCCTATTTGTTGGGGTCGAAGGTCACAATTTTCACGGACCACTCTGCTATTCGGTACCTACAGCAGAAGAAGGATGCCAAGCCCAGACTGATTCGTTGGATCCTTCTCCTGTAGGAATTCGATCTGGAAATCAAAGACAAACCTGGAGTTCAGAATGTGGTAGCAGATCACCTCTTCAGAATTGAGCAGCATGAGCCTCCTGTGAGCAATGCACCTATCACAGAAACCTTCCCTGACGAAGCTATCTTAGTTGTGGATGCTCTCCCTTGGTATGCTGACATTGTCAATTACCTCGCCTCGGGGGTAATACCTTCGGATTGGACGAAGAATCAGAAGAACAAATTCATGTCGACCATCCGCTTCTACCAGTGGGAAGATCCTCTCCTATTCAGAGAAGGGGCAGATTGTATTTGGCGCAGGTGCATTCCTCAGACGGAGCAATCTAGTGTCCTCGAGCATTGTCATTCGCTCGAATCTGGTGGGCACCATTCTGGAGATCGTACGGCAGCAAAAGTATTGCAATGTGGCCTCTGGTGGCCCACTTTATTTAAGGATGCAGCAGAATTTGTTAAAAGATGTATTGACTGTCAGCGACTGAAAGGAACACTCACTGCCAAAGACTCAATGCCTCTGAAAATCATTCAGATAGCAGATGTTTTCGATGCATGGGGCATTGACTTCATGGGACCTTTCCCTAACAGTCAAGGTTTTGAGCACATCCTTCTTGCCGTAGATTACGTGAGTCGTTGGGTTGAAGCTATCCCCGCCCGAGCCGCCGACAGTAAAACAGTTTGCCAGTTTCTGAATAAGAACATCATTTCGCGGTTTGGGATACCAAAGATTCTCATCTCAGACGGGGGTAGCCATTTCATCAACAAAGAGGTCAAGAAGTTAACGAAGGAGTACGGCATCGATCACCGTGTCGCATCTCCTTATCATCCGCAGACCAATGGCATGGCGGAGTTATCCGATAGAGAAATCAAGACCATATTGCAGAAACTTGTTAGGCCAAACAGAAAAGACTGGTCTCAACTCTTGGACTCAGCACTTTGGGCTTACCGTACGGCCTACAAGTCTCCCTTGGGCATGTCGCCCTACCGTCTTGTATATGGAAAACCATGCCATCTGCCCGTGGAATTAATTCACAAATCTCTTTGGGCAATTAGTAATTGTAACTTGTACTCACGAAGAAGTGGTCAGAAGAGAAAAGACGATCTGAACAGGCTCTTGGAATTCCGAGACTGCGCATACGATAACACCTTGATGTACAAGGAGAAGGTGAAACGCTGGCATGACCGGCACATCAGACGAAAGACCTTCGACGTTGGGCAGAAAGTGTGGCTGTTTGATGCAAAGTTACGGATATTCCCAGGCAAATTAAAGAGTAAGTGGACAGGGCCATTCCGAGTATGTGAAGTGTGTGACAACGGAAGCATTGCGATATCAGAATTGTCCCCTGACGCACAGCCCTTCGTCGTCAACGGCCAACTACTGAAGCCTTACGTGGAACCCGATGCATTCTTGGCCATTGTTGACTCTATTCAACTAGTGCACCATGATGACATCTCCACAGCACCGGCAGCACCAAAAGATTCAGACGATGTACTCCAACCATTATTTCTCTGATTTTCTTCTTTTCTTCTTTTCTTCTTTTCCTTTTCTATTTTCTTTTTCTATCTAAAAGGTGACGCCTTTGTAGACAGTTTTCTATACTTAGGACGTACTTTGTCCTAAGTATAGGGGGATGTGCACCTAGAGTTTTTTTGATTTCAGTTCGATCTTCTCCATTGTCTCCTCTTCTTGTCTATACTTAGGAGTATCCTACCCTAAGTCTAGGGGGAGACAA
The DNA here is from genome assembly GCA_037367405.1 of Ottelia alismoides. Taxonomy (NCBI): domain Eukaryota; kingdom Viridiplantae; phylum Streptophyta; class Magnoliopsida; order Alismatales; family Hydrocharitaceae; genus Ottelia; species Ottelia alismoides. The sequence continues at coordinate 48,369 of JAZKJV010004488.1, read as the reverse complement.
TCTGAGTACGATCAGTATATTCCCACCCTTGACCCTCCCCGCTTTTTGTACAGTCTGATATACTTAGGATTATTTGATCCTAAGTATGGGGGGGACGGTCAACTTTTCATTCATTCATCTCTGTCATATTTATTCTTTAGATCTGTCTTACTCAGTACGAGTTATGTCTTTGCTTTTTCCTTTCGATCTATGAGGACATAGCTCAAACTGAGTATAGGGGGGTCGTATATACCATGTATATACTAAAAGCCATAACTCATACTGAAAAATAAAAAATCACTACAACACAAAATAAAATATAAAAAGTAGCTTTACGATAATGAAAGATGATTGTGAGCTCCTCAGACTCATTGTAATTGTACTGACTATTGAGTCAGAAAAGTGTTTTGTACGTAACATTTTCCTTTGAAAAATCTTGTGAAATTTGTTTGAAAATAGCGTGAACAAGTATTCAACGTTTGAAAAATTAGTTTGTGTGTAAAACCTATTTTCTTTGAGTGAAAGCAAAAACTTTGTGAAAATTAGTGTGCGAATGATTGTGCAAATTTGATTGTCAAAAACTGTTTTGAAAAATCTATCTATGTTGTGTAAAACATTTGTAAAAGGATTTTCAAATGCGTGTACATGTTGCAAAATTATTTTGGACTAGAGTTTTCAAAAACCCTTGTAAAAATGATTCTTGAGTAAGTCTGAGGAATCCGCACAAAAATCTCTCATTTGTAAATAAGGAATAAGCCAAATAAAGTTTATAAGAACTGAAACCATATTGTACATCAAATACAATTTTTCTTCTTTTGTATCTACTGATTAATAAATCAGATACCTATACAGTATGATTTGAAAAATAGTGTGACCAGTTTTGAAAAATTAGAGGTGAAATGATTTCAAATGTGTGAAACTGTGTTGATTGCAAAACTTTTCTTTGTGTGAACGAAAGGATTTCAAAAACCTATGTGCAAATGTTTTGAAAAATGCTTGTCAAACTTATTGTGAAAATTGTATATATATACATATAGTGTAAAAAATCTTTGCAAAAATAGTTTTCAAATGTGTGTAAAGGATTGCAAAAATTATCGTGTACTATAGTTTGTAAAATTATTTTCAAAAAGCTAATAAGAACACCATTGCAGATACTAGTAAGTCAGAAACAAGACACATACAATTCTTTCTGTACATACCCAAATAAACTATTTCATTCACACCTGTAAAGTTGCTAAAAATTCCTAAATTTTGAAAATAAAGCAGCACGCCCGTGTAAATAAGTGCATATACTTTTTGAAGATTTTCAATTCGTACTTCCTGTGCAGAAATTCTTTTTGTAAAAACATTCTTCGATCCTTTCAAATCTTTGTGAAAAATTGGATCATTCATTGTGCACAGCATAAGCATACCATTCATATTCTTTTTGAGTGAAGCTTGATGATTGAATCAGTTTAAGAAAGTCTCAAATTGGAGCTCGGTTAGACCTTACCGCACCTAATTGCACTGGAACCTTATGGGAACTAGGTTTAAGGTACCTCAGGTCTATACAGACTTAATTCTTTGAGAAATCAGGGCTGGGTTCAAGTCACCTCAGTGGACTAACTAGAACTTTTCGAGACACACGTATGACTCTTGCCGACCGTGATCTAACTTGGACACCTGCACCTTTCACTTGGCTCAACTCAGTTGGAGTGGTGAGGGGGTTGGATTTGCCAGTCTGAGACGCACACGGGTGGAGACATTCGTCCTCGTCTAGGGAGGGAAGTGCACCCCAACCGGATCCAATAGCAATGAGGTCTAAAGACAGGAGATTGTGGGTTGCGATAAAGCTTCAAAAGAGGGATAGTCTACTGGCTCAAGAGGAAAAACTCCTTATGTAAATGCTGCTGTGAATAGTATGTTAAAAAAAATGGTCAGGCCTGTACAAAAATAAAATGCCTGCAAAGTATGTACAAAGTCAATAAGCAAGCTTGAGCTCCAAAGTCAAATATGTAAGCCTGCAGCTGGATGACTTGACTACACTGGTCTTGCATCCCGGGATAGGTAGCTACACTGGCTACCGTCCATTCTTCTCTTCACCCCCTCCTCTTGAGCTGGTTGCCACTTGAACTTAGAAGGGAATACCCTGCTCCTCGAGGAAAGAGCTGCTGGATTGGGGAATCATTGGGTTGTCATTCTGGAGAAGTCAGTTCCTTTATTATTTCAGATGGGGAGAGCCACTATCACTTACACCGTACAAGTCAGCTTCATAGTTATAAGAGTTTGCGTATGATGTAGACTAGTTCTGACCCGGCTATTGAGGTGGGTTGAACCGAGTTCTGTGGCTATCGAAGGCTGTTGTATTTTAGAGCTGGTTCCCGACTAGGTTCCACATACCTTCACACCCAAGGTCTGACAGGAGCTCCAAATTCAGACTTTGTAAGGACATGCATTGCACTGAAAGCATCCCTATTCACTCTATATTTCTTTCATTTTCCTTTTTCTTTCTTTATTCTTTTTGCACTTATTGCATAAGTGTTTGCTAGGGACTAGCAAAGGCAAGTATAGGGGGGTGATGAATCTCCATTTCATCACCTTTATTCTATCATTTTGGCCTCAAAAACCCTAGCAAATGCATGAAAATAGCATCAATTTGTACATAATAGCATTCATTATTCATTTGTATTAATTATATATAAAATAAGGTTTTAATGCCAAAATTATAGAATAAAGAGAAGAAAAGAAAAAGGAATAAAATATTGCAAATATTTTATGACCCTAACCCCGAGACCAAGTCCAGAATGGAATTGGTCGACAAGGAATAAAGTAGGGGGAGATAAGGGCCAATTATCCAATAAATACTTCATTCATTTATGCATTTTTGGCACCTATTTTGTACATATTTATTTATTCATCAAATAAAGAAACTTTGTTCATAAAAGTTGTAGATAATAACGTAAATAAAAATACAAAATTGAGTTTGTGTAAAAATTATACACAGTGAACATTTTATACACGGAATAAAAAGCCAAAATCTCAACTTCATAAACCCATATCTTGCAAATAAAAACTCCAAATCACCCAAACTCACCTTTAATTGTATATAGCATTCCATAAACTATTTTATAAAATTGGTTTCATAATTTTTGGAGCTCATATGCAGAAGTTAGGTTTTTGGCCCTTCTTGTATATAGGACTGATTAAAATATTCATTTTATTCAGTATTTATTATGTGTACAAAATCATATTTTTAGAATTTTGTAAATAATGTATATAATGCACGTACACATTAAAAATAGAAGGAAACCAAAACTAATTTGTAAAACAAAATAAGTCTATAAATTCATAGACAAAATACCTATGATATGTACCTATCTATAAATAAAAAGGGCTTTAAACCTTGATTCTTTTGCTCTTCTATATTTTTATAATAATGTATACATTGTACATAGCTCATTAAAAATACAAAACCAAAATAAAAATCAAGAAAATATATTAAATAAATTAAGTGTACAAAATACATAGATAAAATACCTATAAGTATACCTACATACATCTATACCTATTTATTTAAAAATATACATAAACTCATAAAAATCAAAACAAAAATATCTTTATAATCACAAAAATAAATTATAAATTTATAAAATAAGCCAATAAAATAATAAAAGAAAGGGATTTTATCAGTTGTGCCCCTCCGAGATATCGCAATATCAGTTATGCCCCTATCTTTTTGGTAATATCAGTTGTGCCCCCGACTTCTTGCCAATATTTCACTTGTGCCCCTCAGAGGGGCATAACTGATAAAATCTTTTATCAGTTATGCCCCTCTGAGGGGCACAAGTGAAATATTGGCAAGAAGTCGGGGGCACAACTGATATTACCAAAAAGATAGGGGCATAACTGATATTGCGATATCTCGGAGGGGCACAACTGATAAAAACCCTAAAAGAAAGTAAAGAAATTAGAAATAAAATACATAAAGATACATGTAAATACATACATATACATATTATCCAAATAAAACTATAACAAAACACCTCGAAAAATTCAATAAAAATCATAAATAAATACTAGATGAAATAATACACATTTTTTATTTTGTAAGAAAAAATTAATAAAATCATTTAGGGCGTCAAATAAATCAATCTTCCTTCAGATTTGCTATTTTGTCTCGTAGCGGCTTACGTGGCCCAATGAGGCGCCGGCCAACGTTGACTCCCAGGTCAACTGTCCCATCCCTCGCCTGGCGTCTCTGAACTGTCTACTCCCCCGATTTCATGCCTTTTTCCCGGGCACACCATCCATCAATCGACAACGCTTCCTTCACAAGAATTGTTCCCTAATCTTCCATGATGCCCTCCAAAATCATAGATCAACGAGATGTTCATTGGATCAGTCAATAATCGCCGGGTAATAAGGCCCCTTGCCAATGTTTATAAATAAAAAGCTCCGCTTCCTTCCTCGAATTTGGCCACTTTTATTCCAACCTAAAGCCTAGATCTCGTCCCTGGATTGTTCCTCGTGACAGGGGTACTAGCCCAGCGCCGTGACTCGGCCGGAGGGAGGAGATTTTGACGCGGCGGAGCTCCGGCGTCCGCCCTGCTCCCTGGAGGCCCCCAGGTATAAGAGCCGCCCTTTCTATGCATTTTTAGTTAGTTTTAGATTCTAGCTTTTCATTCCAGTCATTAGAATAGGTTTTGATTAGTGCCTGTAGTTTAGAAATCGAAATTCGAAGTTCGCCGGAGCGGACCACTGTGGATCTGACCTATCCGACCGCCCCGTTCACCCCATTTCGAAGCCCAACGCTTTCTCCATCTGTTGCACGCATTTGTTCAACCCAGGACCCTAGGGCCTGGCGAATCGGGGCTCCTCCTCCGCCGTTCGTCGGAGCCCCTCCGCCCATCTCCATTGTGCACCGTAGCTTCAAAACCCCGGGTCGAGGAGCAAGCTCTCTCGCCCGCGGTTCTTCCTGTGCAGGTACTTCGAAGAATCGAGCCCAACTGGACCCGCACGGATCCGGGAAGAGGTTCCTGGGGGCCCTTTTCTTCTCCGACCTCGCTTCAACGACTCGGTCCCTCAGGAGCCATAAAAACGCCATCAATCGACGCGGGACGCTCCCAGCTACGTTCAGAACACTTCAGACTCGCCGGGGAACCCTGGAGGAGCCCACGCTCTTCGATCCAAGCTCGCCAGCTCCGAGCTTCTTCCCCGTTCTTCCAGGGGGCTTCAGCGCCGTCGGATCAGGAGAGCCGCCCCAGATTTAACAGCAACCGTCCGATGGAGCACCGTATCCACCGTCAGATCAGCGGGGCTGATCTAATCTCAGCGCTCCATCGGCGAAGCGTCACGGGCGTCAAGGAGGCGACGCGTGGCAAGTGAAGAGAGCTCCACCGTTGGATGCCACGCCTTGTTTAGGGGTAATTTTCACATCAAGCCCCCTTACTTTTTGTATTTATTATTTAATGCCAAAAATAGAAGTTTCAATTGTAAATAAAATGTATATTTTGCGGAAGGACCCTCGATGTTTCAAGATTTGCACTTTAGTCCTCCCGTGCCTCACGTGCAGCAACCACGTGAGGCGCGTGAAAATTTGCATCTAAACCCTGCCGGGTTCCTGTATTTATTAAATGGTCCTGAAAATAAAAGTTAAAGTGTATTTTTGTTGTAATTTTTGCATGTATGCCCCTGCCAACTATTTTATTTGCAAAAATACCCCTGCCAGGCCATTTAATTTTTGAAGGCTTTGTCTATTTATTTTATGCTTCATATTAAATCGAAAAATCTTGCAAAAATAGACTTAAGCTCCTGTTTGGTCATGCTTGAACGCCATATTTTTGGTTTTGCATTTTGTTGCATTTTTGCATTTATTAAAAATCAAAAACATGTCTTTTATTCCATGTTTAACTTATAAAATCCCAAAAAAATATGAAAATGCCTCGAAAAATTCCAAAAAAATTACCTATGGTGTATTTTGACCTATATTAGTGTCAGTCCAAAAATCCCTAAAAATCTCAAAAAGAAAACCTTAAAAATTCAAAAATACCCAAAAACTTCAAAAAAATATAAAAAATCAAAGAAAAATCAGAAAAATATAAACTCAGGCCCTATTTATGCTATATTTTATTATCGTTATTAGAAAATTAGGGTGGAAAATTTTTGAAGCTGTTAGCTATTTTTAATCTCTATTTTTGTGACAGCCAGTACCTAGTCCACTGTTTGCTATTATTTAGCTATTTAAAAATACTAAAAATGTTTGCAAAAATACTCAAAAATCATAAAAACAGTAAAAAGCCATGAAAATTCCAAAAAGACCCTTTTCCTGAATTTTTGACTATTTTTGAGTATTTTTGTGAATATTCTAATACCCCCTTTATGTATATATATCTATATATCCTAAAAAAAAGAAAAAAAATATTATATATATGTAATTAGTTATATGTAGTCTCATTAATCTTAACATAAAAAAAAGAAAAAAAATATATATATATATATATTTATTTATTTTATTATATTTATATATACCTATATATATATTACATGTATTATAAGCTATATACTTACCCTCTATGGGTATATATAATTAATATATTTGTATTATATACATATATATAATACTTAATTATTATATTTTAATAATATTAATAAAAAAATCAAAAACCCACACAAGGATGACTGTGATTTACTTGTAGGCTGTTGCATTTTGTATTGCTCTCTGTGGTTCGACCTCTACATATTTGTCACTATACATTTTATGGTAGAGTAAATAAAGATTGATTCACATTTATTGTTGAGCTTGATTGTTGTATTCTTTGGATTGTGGGTTAATTGCTGATCAACCCCCATATTCTGCGAGCGGTCGCCGCAGCGACATCTTGGTATTATTTATTCATGGTGACCCTCGTGGATGTTGGGCGCGTTTATCAACCATGTCAAATATGAAATGTTGGAGGTTATAAGTATTTCCTGTCTTTGTTGATGACTATAGCAGATCTTCTTAGATGCATTTAGTATAGGAACGTTTAGAGATAAATAAAATTATCATGTCCTTTCAGTTCATAAAAACCTCTCTCTGCTTGTGTTAAGACTTTCAGAACTGTCATTGCTCTTGATCTCAAAAAAAACTTGATCTCTTTCTTTTCCACTCAAAATACCCATCACCAGACTTCATGTATGTATACCTTACAACAAAATGGGATGGTGGAGAAGAAATTTCATTATCTTTCGAACATTTCTCGAACCCTACTTACTCATATGAATGTTCCTAAAACCTTGATGACATTCTTACTTCCATGTGCGCCTTATCAATCAGGTACCCTCTTCGATCCTCAATGGGATAACTCATTTTTCCCTTCTGTACAAATATGATGAACCATTCCCTCTACCATTGCGTATTTTTATTGCATCACCCATTTTCATATACTTCATACTACATATAAATTATTCTGCTTGTATCATCAAGTGTCTTCCTTGGGTATTCTCGAACCAAAAAGGTGTATGTGTTATAACCTCGTCAGTTATCACTAGTATGTCTTTATTGATGTCACCTTCTTCAAACAAACTAGTTACTTCACTCAGCCTGTTAGTAATATTCCCGTAGAGTTCCTTTGTTCTCTTCATGTCTACAAAAGAAAGCACTAGAAACGCAGTATACAGCATGAGTCCATTCCTTTACCCTTACATGCTTGCATAATGACGGGCCTTCTTCAAATAGCCCTAACACTGCAAATACGAATGCTCCTTAAGAAGAAATCCTCATTACGCTAGGAAGGTCAAAAGGCAATGTATAACATACCTCTTGTCATATTTTACTTCTATGGATGGTATATACAGTTGTGATAGGAATTTTACATATGTATAGAAATCACTATTCCTAATTATTATCACGGTGTTCTTCAGGACCATGGTTGGAAATATACCATAGATGAGGAGATGGATGATCTTACTTCCAAGGGCACATGCGACCTTGTAACATGTCCACCAGGCGTAACCTCTATTGCATGCATATGGGTCTTTATGAATAAACACTTACTGCTTGTCTCTATTGCCAAATTAAAAGCTAGATTTTTAGCGAAAGGCTTCACTTAAATTTATGGCTTTAATAATTTTATGGCCTCCTCTCCCCTGGCAAGAATGAATCTATTCGAATATTTTACTTGTTGAAGCTACAAGAATTGGCCTATCTCTCTGCTAGATGTGAAGAACGCCTTCCTCTATAGTGACTTATATGAGGAGGCATACATGACACAACCACCAGGTTACTCTATCAAAGGAGAGTAAACATGTACATGGCGACTATGTAAGGTTATCTATAGCCTTAAGGAGAGTCCATGAGCATGGTTCGACAGACTTTTGAGATAAACCCTCTTGGTTTCGCATGTGTTAATTAGACGGAGTCTATTGGTTTTACCATGTTTGTTGGTAGAAACCTTGTTACATGGTGAAGCAAGAAACAAAACATAGTTTCCAGAGCAATGGCTCAAGTTACATGTGAGATTACTTGGCTTGCCTCCTTTCTATAGGAACTTAGACTCCATGTTACAACCCCATTTCCTCTCTACTGTGACAACAAATTTGTGAGGTACGTTGCCACTAATCATGTTTTCCATGAACAGAACAAGCATATCGAGATGGATCGTCACTTTATTCGAGATATTGTACGAGGAAGAAAGATCACTGCTCTACACATCTCCACAAAATTACAATTTGTGGATATATCAATCGGATCTCTTCCCAAGGAACACATATTACTGGTGACTTTAAATTTGAGCATGATCGATAGATATACTCCAACTTGAGTGGGAGTGTTGACATTATTTGACACATGTAGCCAATGACATTGTTCTATTTTTATTTATTGTCATGCTCTCTATTGCTATTTGTAATATGTTATTAGCACCTATTGGATCTTAGTGTTTTATGCTATATACCCCATGGATATCATTCATTCCATTGTGTTATCGGTTTTTTTCTCCACATCTCAATTATTGTTTTCATTGAAACTTGTAATTGATACCGTATACATAGGCCCCGCTCACACCTTATTTTCTCACGATGCACAAAGTGAGACTAAGCACACAAGGCATCATGTTAAATACAACTGAAGTAAATAAACACTTCACTGTTCTCAACATTTTTAGAATCCAGTAAAACTGACACGTAAAAGTCATGCTTTTTTCTGTTTTCTCTATCAAATATAAAAGCATTTTTCATGGTGTTCTTATCTCACACAGTCATATTTTTACTTTAGCCAACTGAAAGCTCCTAAGAAATGTCCAACTACCTGGGTATTTTTTGGTATAATCATTACACTGAAATCATTGAAACAACTAAATTAGCAGTTCATGCTAACCTCATTAAATTCCATTTATTTTTCATATGGTATAGCATAATACAATCCATTAGAATCACTTACCCGGTCGTGGGAGCTACAATAACATCTGCTAGTTTAAAAATCTCCTTATGGAAAAGCATCTGACGGTTCCTGAATATAAAAAAGATTGTTTAAATCCAAAAATGTAAGCCAGAAGAGAAACCACAATTTATGCATATTTGCACAAAAGAACTTTTGATGGTTCTTTGAAAAAAGGGGTTTTTTGTTGACAAAAAAAACATCAACTGCATTAACAAATTTACAAGCATTCACAAATGACTATATGCATACTAATGAGAATTCCAGAAGGATCCTCACCATAGGTGGTAAGGGTTTCTAACATCATCATTGAGATAAATTGCCAATTCAACAAGAGAGAACAAATACACGAGCAGATAACCATGCCGTGTGTTATTGGGAGGGAAGTTCTCCTCGTACACTAGTAAAGCAAACCAAGGATGTTGGCGTATATGTGTGCCAAGATGGGTAAATGGATCTATTTAGCACATCTAGTTGTTTAGTCCCACATCTACCAGTTGTGAGATGTGGAGATTCGGTGAGGGCTATATAAGAACTCCCTCACCCACTATATCAGTTGAGAGAAAGTGCAATGCAACATATGACCCTTTGAGACATTCGCTCATGGTTTCATCCCGCTCCTTAGGGAGTAGGGTTCCACATAAAATCATGTGTTCTTCATTGTTCTTTATCCTTTATTTTTAATACGCTACCGCATTCAAGTTTTCTAACATGGTATCAGAGAGGGTTCGATTCTCAAAGAGTTTATGTTTTTTGTTTATTCGAGATTCGATTATTAGATTCATTCTTGATGGTTCTTGAAGATTTTGTTGAGATTTTGCTCAAGCTCTTGTTCAAGTTCAAGGTTTTTTTCTAAACCCTAGTTCTACGCCTGCAAGCGGATTCCAATTACTGCACGAGTTCTGAAAATCGCATATTTATCAAAGTTCAAGAATATTAGGGTTCCTGACAGAATCCTGTGAAGATTTTCAAAAGATAATACCTTTGAGGGATTCTGCTCTTGATGCTCTATTCTCATGCAAAACCCTAGATGACTCGGTCATCTCCGGGTGCGAATCTCCGCGCAGTCGACCCAGGCGCAACTGCTCCAAGTGACTCCCTCGACCTCCAGAAGCGGTGACGCCGCTCTTCTCCACGCACAAGCAGCGCTCCACTTCAAGCCTTGGGCGGTCTCTCCTCCATCTCAGGCGGCGCAAACAACACATGCGGCACAAGACCTCTCCTCCATCTCAGGAGCCGCCCCTCGCAGTCTGGCATGAGTTCCTGCAGGAGGTGCATCTCCAACAAATCCAGCCCCCCTGCCTTTCTCCTCCATTCGAAGTCCACGTGCCACCCCTCCGATCATGCTCCAGGCAGCGGGGCCCCAATTGAAACGGAGATGATGCAGCTCAAGGCGACGGAGCCCCATCATATTGCCCCAGTCCTTCAATCAAAGCGGAGGCGGCGTAGCTCAAGGTGGCGGAGCCCCATCGTGTCGCCCCTCCGATCATGCTCTCAGGTAGCGGTCGAAGAAGGGTTCCCACGATAGGAACCCTAGTCGATGATAGAAGGGACCCGATTGTCCATCAATTTTAAAAAAAATAATTTGCCACTTCGTGTTCTTGCCCAAGTGGGTCAAGTGTCCTATTTTAAAAAAATGAGAAGTGCTTTGCTCTGGCCTAATTGGGCCGCCTGTATTAAAAAAACAAGAAGATGAGAGGAGAGAGCAAGCCCAAGTGGGCTATGGTTGCTCCTTAAAAAAGGAAAACTTTTTGAGAAGGCCAAACGAAAAAAATTTGGGGGGGCATTTGCATAAAAAAAGGTGTACGTTGGAAAAAAAAGGTGCATATAGAAAAACTGTACACTTAAAAACAAGATATGACTATACAAAAAAGGGAAGAAGAAATAGCCTAAAAAATTTGCAAAAAAAGAGAGAGAAAAGAAAGGTCGTAGAAAAAATATTGAACGGCTTATTTGAAAAAAAATATTTTAAAAAGAAAATCTGAAAAAAATGAGATTGTCTTATTTGATTTTTATTTCTCCTGTCTTTATTTGTCTTCTCCCAACTTGGCCGACGTCATTGTTTTCCGACAAGTATGGCAGAAAAGCCGTGGAAAAAGATATTGAATGGCTTATTTGAAAAAAGATGTTTTAAAAAGGAAATCCAAAAAAATGAGATTGTCTTATTTGATTTTTATTTCTTCTATCTTTATTTGTCTTCTCCCAACTTGGTCGACATCATTGTTTTTCGACAAGTATGGCAGAAAGGGGGAGTATTGCGTAGAGTTACAAGCCACATTGTCAAATATTCCAGATTTAGCTATCAGAGGCCAACCAGATTTTCTAGACTATACAAATGTTCAAACTCGACGATCAGATTCCGAGTCTTTAATTCGATGCACACATATATGTGATTGTCAGTTCACTGGTCCCCATCTTTGTTTTTTGGTCTCAAAGTTTTCATGTGATCCATAGGGACTCCAGAGTAGAGATCACATTCCCTATGCCATGTGGGCTAGGTTTTTCATGTGGTTTCATAGGGATTCGAAAGTAGAGATCTCATTCTCTGAGCTAGTATGGAAGAGACCCAATTCTCCAACGAGGAGACTTTTCAGACTCCATTCTCCAGTGACCGTGGACTCCGACGATCCACAACTTTTTCAGTTTGACCCTTTCAGAGATAGAGAAGTTGTCCACATGATGTTAGCGGGCCAGAGTTCTCCACGTGGAGACCCATTTTCAATTGTAGTGACTGTGACAAGCATAGTACAGAGCACATGCTCTTCAACGAGGAGATTCAGTTTGACTCACACTCAAGCCAGTTTGTTCCTCCTCACCTGCACGACATGAGAAGCAACGTCCTCAACAACAGCTGACAGTTGTGTTTGTGTTGAGTTGATATTGTCCGCAGTGTCCTGTAGCATAAGTTTGAGATTTCTTTATGTTTGTCTAAGTTGAGCATTGCATGCTCCAGCTTGAGTATATGTGCGCCAAGTGTAGTTGGGTAAATGGATCTGTCCAAGATTCATTGACCACATCTAGTTGTTTAGTTCCACATCTACCAGTTGTGAGATGTCGATACTCGGTGAGGGCTATATAAGAAGCCCCCCATCCTCTGTATCAATTGAGAGAAAGTGCAATGCAACATATGGCCTTTGAGGCCTTCTCCCGTGGTTTCATCCCGCTCCTTAGGGAGTAGGGTTCCATGTAAAATTCCTCGTTCTTCATTGTTCTTTGTCCTTTATTTCTGATATGCTATCGCATTCAAGTTTTCTAACAAAGGAGTATGGCTAGAGATCTATTCGTTTCCATACTTTGTACAGTGAACCTCCTCCCTCCCTTTTCTCCAGTGGATGGAGGATACTCATGTTAGGAACATTGATACATCTCTATCCAAGGGTTAAAATCATGTCCGAAGACATTAACAAGATGAACAGGTGATGAACTTTTTACATGTGATCATCCTATGTGGAAGGCATGTCTTTTCGCTAGTTACTCATCCTGGCTATATAAAGGTAGTCAAGAAGTGCCCTTTGATTGTTTATCCTACAAGTCTCGGTTTTTATCAGATCATACACATACCAAAGTTGATTGGAAAATGCAGATCATCTGGTTATTTTAGGAATTTCCCCCAGCATTCTTGCCTCGCCTCCATGTGGGAGTCAAAGAAGGTCAATCCAAGATGTATCAAAATGGCTTAGGATCAACGAGGCCAGCAACTCATGACTAATTGGGCCTTGCACGTCCAATTATGCACAGTAATTTATCTTTTTTCTAAATTGCAACGATATTCCCTTGATTTACACAATCACACAACCAATGTCCCTTCACATTAAATTCTTTGATTCTGTCAATTGTGTTTAATTCTTGTGAATCTTACTATATTACAAGTCCATCGAGTTAATTCAAATACAATTAATCCCTACTTGTTCCATTTTTATGCAACAACTAATATTAAATGGTTTTTTATTTTTGTAATGTTCCATTTGTAGACCTGAGCCATTATTGAGGAAGACTGACACTGACAACTTATTCGATTTTGGCCTAATTAGACTCATTAGCAACACAAAAAATACTTAAGCACAAGAAGTCAGTCGTGATCCTCACCACTTACAATACATTCTCACAACTCGTGAATATTCAATGTGGGACTATCTTAAAGGTATTGCAACCTCCCCACTTATATTTGTAATATCCTCGTTATGACATGGCCCCCATCACCCGTTCCCAATAATGGTAGCGGTTGCATACACTCTGTTAGTAATGTGAGCTCGAGGCGAACCATTCCTACAAAAAATGTTATTGTAATGTTTGATATATCAATAAAAGTTAGGCTTTTATTAGCTTATTTTCACTCCCCGTCTGAGATTAAATGAATTAATGTACTATAAGACCTCTTAGTACAATTAGGGTAATGTACTATGACCATCTTGATGATCATACAGCTGTTGATTCGATTGTTAAATCATAGAGGTTCGTGCTTGGATAAATATGTAAATAGTTAGATTGAGGACTCATCAAGCACCGTCAAATGATTATTAAGAGATGACCTCCAGTCTAAGTAGGAGATGACAATCCTTTCTCATTTGATAGATATCTAATCGACCTCTTGATGCAGGTCCTCTGCATAGGAATAGATATTCGAAGGTATCGTATAAATTAGGTCAAAGAGTTAACTTAGCGAGATAGAGATAACCAAGTCTGTGTCGTATACTATCAGGAAATAGGTATGCATCCTCTGACTAGGGACAGATGTACTACTATATGTCTAAGTATGTATATTTGGCAGACCGATAGGTTGATGGCCTAATCAAGGTCTATACACCGACGAGTTGGTATGCATACAAGGGCATATAAGTAATACGATCTCTCAAAGGGATCATACAGGTTCACTTGTGAACCGGAAGACATGAGCTCACTCATGAGGTATTGAGACCAATTTATGAGAGGTCCTCGAGATCTAGATTTGAGATGTGATCTCAATATCCAAGTCACTATACGTGGAACATACAATTACCCTATCCTTATCTCCAAGTATCCACGAGAAAGCACATTATTCTTGAAAGAGTTCAAGAATAATTCCATTGTTGAATTATGTATCTGAGCATTGAGGTATTGATAATTAAATGTGATTTAATTATCATGAATAATGTGAATATGATTCACATTGTTTAAATACATAAGAATGATGATCCTAGATAATTAAATGTGATTTAATTAACAAGGATATGAAAAATGTGGATAGTGTTATCCATATTATATATATATATATTATAAATGTGATTTATAATATATTAGAGAGAGTTTATTGTAAATAGTATCTTCAAATTAATTGTTGATGTGAATTGGATTCACATTGGAAATTAATTAGAAATATAATTTACATTTTATTTTGGATTGGGAATATGATTCAGTATTATTTAATGACATGATTGCAATATTCATAAAATTAATTTAGAATTATTTCTGTGAATTGATGGACAATAAAAGTTGTTGTAAATATATATGAAGGATTTTAGAAGGCCAACACCTTCCATTTAATGGATGGTGGACAGCCACCTTTTGACTTATTCTCAAGGGTGGTTATCCCCCCTATGTTAGGAAGGTGGGTGGCCTCCTTCCTAATCGTTCTATTCAAATTGATTTAGTTCAAATTAAATTATATTGATTATTAAATATATTTAATTTAATCTAAATTACTTGTTGTATTTTTACAACTAAATCATGGCCATTGAATAGAAACACAAATAATCTCAACCATTGATTTTCTGTTTCACATGGATTGTGATCCATGGACTCTCAAAATACTATAAAAGAAGAGGCAACCCTAGCTCTTCTCTTGACACACAACAATTGAATACTCTCTCTCTCTCTCATTCTACACGCCCCATCTCTCTCTCTCTATGTGGTCGTCCACTTTGTGCCTTAGAGAGAATCGGCGTCGTCACCACGCTTTCATGCCGCCGCTTCGACCGCTCGTGGATCTCCGTCTCCTTCGGCGCGCCTCGCTCATGAAGAAGACATCGGATCTCGTGTGACGAGATCAGGAGATTCGTCCCTTGGATCATCAACTCGGGTTGCGAGGAGTACGTGTCTCATCAATACGTTCGCAAACGTCTCCTCCATCGGATCAGACTTGAGATAGGAGGTCTCTTGCTTTAGAAACTTGATTGCAACCACGTTTCAAGAGGTAATCCTCCATCTTACTTGTAGTTAGATGAAACGATTCGAGAAGTGTTCTTGGATCATGTGGTTTCATCGCTTTAAATTTTTTTAAACTTCGTTGTACTGAGCAACTAGTGCGACTAGTCGCTCTGATCGCATACGATGCGATTATCACATTTACATGATGCGCTTAAGGATCTCTCTATATCTTTGTCTTCCGTTCTCTTGTCAGTATATGTTGATATATGTGGAGTTTCTGATTTGAGGCTATCTGAGTTAACTTAGTGTTATGGGTAGACCATATTTGGTGGAGACATGCATGCTCCCCTCTACTAATTGGTTGGATACTATGTCTGAGTTGTTGCGTGCAATTCAGCTCCTAATGTTGATACTTTGTTGTTATCATGGACATAAAACTTGGTTGATTTTATATGTCGTTTACAAGTGTTGTGGTCTGGAGGTTGGAAATTCTCCTGTTCCCTGTTCCCCAATTTTCTGGTTATTGGGTGTTGTATTTTTTTAGAAATGACTATCTGTAATTATACAAATTTCAATGGTTAAGTTGGATGAAATGCATGTGTGACAAAGAAACTACTTTGAGCTGGTTTTAAGTAAAATTAGCAATTTCCAAAATATATTTCGCATTTAGGGATGGTGCTTGAATCATGTGTGTTTCTCAATCATTCCCTGGTCACTCGTTTGTTGGGGAAAATAATTGACAGACTTGGCAAATGTTAGAAGTACAACACTATCTCCCATATGCATTCACATTCTCGGGTGATCCTCCCTAGAGATTCAACCATCATTTCCATTTTTTAGTGTGAATTAAACCCAATTTTCAGATCTGTTCAAAAACTTTAAAATCCATGTTTTAAGGACTCAAAAAATGGTTTTTGTGTAAATTGAATCACAAATTCAGATCAATCCTTGGTTCTAGATTTCATAATGTTAAGATGAAAGTTTGGGTGAAATTCAAGTGTTTTACAATACTAATAATATTCACCAATGATCATTAGTATAACCCACTATATGAATATGACTTATCAAAATTGATGGAGTGGATCGTTCAATTAGACATGTAAAGTCAATCATATAAGAAATGGAGGTATGAATATATAATCAATGAACCTACTACAATGACTTATCAAAATTTGTGTCGGTCACGGTGACCCTTACACCTGACCGTGCGAGGGCGCGGTGACCCTCAACTAGGCGGGAGATAGGAAGCCCAGTTAGAGCAGCGGTCGCCTAGTGCGCGGGTAATGGATCCCAGTCCTTTTTACGATTTTTACGCGAGCTCACAATGTTTTTACGCCTCGTTGGAATGTCGACTTTTGACCAGTTCCGTTGACCCTATGTTTTTAGGATACCTAGGTTGAGGGGTCCTCGGTTTTAAATTTTCTTACGAGCTCGTTCGCCCGCACCAGTCGGTCGATTTTTGGAGTGACTCTTCCGGAGAGTCTCTCCCATCCGTCTCAGTAGCGTAGTTTTCGAGTAAACCTAGCCCTCTACTGGACGACACTTCCACTTAGAGGGTGAGACTGAAGAGTCTCTTAGGAGACTTCCTCACAGCTTGAGTTTTGATTACGATTCCGTCAATAGACTTGGCGATGTGTTGCAGTCGAGTTGCTTACATTTGAGTTTGGCTAGAGTTGAGATCGGTTACAAATGAGTTGGCTACATTTGAACTTGATACCGAATCATTAATCATTGTCAATCATCAATCATCGATAATCAATCGGATCATAGAACTACTATTACGAGTGATAGAAAAAGCTAGTGAACGTGTTGGGAACTTAGTTACGATGCATACTCCATCGCGTGCCTACGGAGGCACCCCAACCCTAAAGTATCCTTCACGCCTTAGAGTCATAGTGTGAAGTCACACCCAGACCAAGACCACAGACTATCCACTAGACTTGAGAAATTAGATAGAGGAGAAGATTAGATCGGAGATTTATCATCCTTATTACATAGATCCATCAACATGATATCTAAGAAACAAAAAGATAATAACCTACATATGGATATTAATTAATCTATGGAATTGTTATAAATGGAAGGTTATGGGGTGATGGTTGAACATGGGATTTACATACAGAGCAGCTTGAAAACAATTTTCTACGCAAATAGATTGTTATTTTTAAATATCAACACCTATCTACTTGCTTTCTTTTGAAGCCACTAAAATTACCTATTATATTTTTTATATATTCGATTGTATACAACAACTGTTGACATTCTTTAATCCCTTGCATGTGTGGTAGGCAAAGCGCATGCATCGCTGTAGACTGCCTGATGATCCCGAGCATTCGTTGCTACACTCGACAATACTCTTGTTACAGTTTATGTAACATGATAAAGTCATAGAACACCTTCCTGACCTCAAAAGATTTATGAAAAGTAAATTAATACCCAAGAGGTCGGGCAATAAGAGAAATAGGATTGAGAGACACCAAGTATCTATGGTCACCTCTTTAGTAATGACGAGAAACACCAAGAGCAGTAGAGTGAAATAGTTGCATAGAGTTGAGCGTGAAATCAGAGACACTACATTCACCCATGCTCATATAGATGACGATTCGCCAATTAACATCCTCCCAACCTCCATGTTTGACATGCTCAAACTCGAACCACTTATAAAATCAAGAATAATCATTCAGTTGGTTGACCGATCCATCAAACGGACGAGAGGGGTTATTTTAGTCACCATTACTTTCCAAGATGCTCCACTCAGAGTGGACTTTACAATCATTGATATTGAGCACCAAGAAGAGTTCACCCAGTCTCCCATTATTTTTGGGAAGCCGTTCTTAGCCTCGGTTAAGGCGACTATAAATTGCGAGACCTGGGCAATTGATTTCCAGCATTGTGTATACACCAACCTCACCCGACCTCTGATGATACAAGTCAACCCAAGACAACCCACAGAGTCGCAGACAACCATGACCATCGAGAGGTAGATGAGTCGCACCTCTCTGTTACATCTGAGATCGAGCTGACTATTGGTCACATTCATTAGGGGAATTCCTAATTACCAATCACAGTATATATTATCCACTAATGGAGACCTTGTGTGTCATCAAAAGACAAATGGTGACATCGCCTACTGCTTGCCTCACACCACCACCGTGACGGCTTCGATAGAGGACTCATAAAAAAAGCTACCTTGGAATCGGGCCTACTCTTTTCCGATTGTCTTGACCATTTCGATGATCTAATTCTCGTCCCCGTACTGCCATGGCCAATTGATCCCTAGCACACATTACCTCTAGGACCTTCAACAAAGGAGACAACCAGGACCTAATTGACCCTTTCCAAAAAAGCGGTTGCCCCATCCTCTAGTCGATTATCTTATAAGAAGAAGCCGAGTATTGATTCCTCGAGGTATTCCTCCGACCCCTCAAGGCGCGTCACTCTCCTCTTCCTCTTAACGCTTCAGGTTCTAGAATACCAGTTAAGAAAGTTGCATTCGACAAACCAGAGAAGGGATTTTCTGAGGATTCTCATCAGGCCCATATGAGGTGATCTATATGAGTGAGCTCAGTTCGGCTATTCTTAAGCCTCTTTTGAGCAAGCATCTGTGTGTCGACCTTTGTTGGGTGATCCCTTCACCTCACTATTATTTCTTTGGAGACAATTTCGACAACGACGCATTTGTACATTCCTTACCACATCGGTCCTGTAAGAAGGTTCGCCACAAACCTTCTTTATCCTTGTATATTCTTACTCCATCTTGTATAGATTTCTTCTTTTTGTTTCCTCCCACTCCTGTGATTCACATCACTCGCTCCAGTTCCGTATCATCTTCCTTTTGCGGTTATACTTAGGATGACCATATCCTAAGTATAGGGGGTGAGTGACCTGAGTTGCTCTTTTTTTTTTAATTTTTCTTTGCATTTCCCAATCCGATATTTGACACCCTAGCCCACCATCCCTAGGGTGATGATGATACATTGTCAATTGAATCAACCGTCAACAGGAATAGAACTCGTTATGCACAATACAATACAGCCTCAATTATATGGGGAACAACATTATGGGTACTACACATATGTCTTGTCTCTTTCAAGAAGTAAAGAGCATGATCCATATGCGCTTGTACGTCAGAGCTATGACTTCGCATAAGCGTCTCCACAGTACCATCCATAGCGACAAAATCCTTCGCCATGACGGGAGATCATGGATGCCATCTTATGATCCTCCATTTCCCATTCAAATTTTGATTAATCACTAGAATTACATTCTCATGATCAACCCTTTCAAGGGAAATCCAGTCTTATTAAATATAGACTATGTATTTTAATTGGATTATATTAATTTAATCATAGTAAATCAACATTAATCCAATGCAACCAATAAATAATTCGTGCTTGATATTACTATATAATATATACTCTCAGTATATTTTATTCCAATTCAGTTGTTAAAATAACACAGAGACTTCTTATGCCACATTTCCTTGAAACAAATCCGATCAGGTCATTTAGATTATGCGAACAAGGAGCACTTCCATTGCAAATGTGTCACATGGTACCAATTAGCTAACCTATTAGCATATCCAGGCCTTGATATCATCACCGTTCAAATTTGAGACAACACAATTGGTACACGAGGTTTATCGATCTTTCGATCATGTATGATACTATATACTAATCACTCAGAAGTTTAAGAATTTTTAAAACTTTTACTTTCTTTAAACTTATAGTTATATCAAGCAATCAAGTTATTTTGCATGGAAATTGTTGAACTACAACTATTGTAGTTTCCAATTTGGATTTTGTCATAAAGCAATCATTCAATCAAAGTTGATGGTTGTCAAATATTTCTCTAAATATATGACTCAGCATCTAATCAAGGCAAATTTCCATGATTTATTTTGAATTATAAATGTTAACGCGTATATTACTTGTCTGTGTGTCTCTCTGTTATTTTTATTTTCAGTTGTATGCTTTATGTAATTTACCCATAGGCTACTCTCCTATATAAGAGAGCCTAGGGCTTATGGAATAAACATCTCGTTCATTTTTCCTAACATGGTATCAGAGCGACGGTCCTAGACCGGAGTTCTCGAAACCCTAACCCTACCCCACCCGCAAGCCTCTCTCTATCGCCGGCGCCCTCGCCAGTGCATCCGCCTCGCCACACCTCCGCCAGCGTCTTCGCGTGCTCCTCCACACACAACTGCGCCTGTATGCGTGACTGCGCCTGTGCGCGCGACTGTGCGTGCGCGTGCTCCTGAGCGCACTCTTCCGCGCGACTGCGCCTGTGCGCCTGTGCGCGCGACTGCGCCTGTGCGCCTGTGCGCGCGACTGCGCCTGTGCGCCTGTGCGCGCGACTGCGCATGTGCGCCTGTGCGCGGGACTGCGTGTGCTTCTCCACGCGAGCAACTATGTGTGCTTCTCTAGTTGCACGCAACCGCGTGCACGTGTGCTAAGCCCTAAAGCGCACACCATCATCTACATGGGTTTAGTTGCTTGAGGTCTACACATGCAACTAAACCCGTCTATGTCATTGTAGACGAATCTCATCTTCAGTCAATCGCTCCAGTTTTCAGTCTCCAGTATGTCAGAAAGCAAGGCGGATATCCCATCCATTGGCGCCTTTCGTGGTCCAGCGCGTATTTTAAAGATGGACGGTACAAACTATGAACTGTGGGCGATGCAGTTCATGAGCATGATGAAGTCTACGGGTAAGAAGCATATTCTTACCGAACCAGAGCCTGCTGAGAAGACTGGAGCCAATGCCTCATGGGAGGCCGACGACGCATATGCCAAAGTTTGGCTATCTGGTACGTTGGCGATCGAGATTGCCAATGACATTCTACATCAACCCACGGCCAAAGACATGTGGGACATCCTGGCGGCCACATATTCTCAGGCGAAGAACGAGACAAAGATCCTGCAACTCCAGCATGATATATTCACCATAAAGCAGAATGGTCGCCCTCTACATTCACTCTACACATCCCTGAGAGGGATGTTCGAGAAGCTCTACAGCTTCATGCCTCTGACAGCCACGCCAGAACAACAGAAGACGTATCGGAATGTGACTATGGTGGGCGTATTTCTTGCTGCACTTGATCCAGAGTATGAGGCGGCACAATCCCAGATCTTGGCCGATTCTACTATTCCTCCAATGGAGGAAGCCTTCCATAGACTGAGCCGCATCACCGTTCCCTCCACGGTCACAAATCAGAATACTTCAGCCATGGCCGCCAACAGGGGTCGCGGGTTTCATCATCAGACCTGTGGACGTGGACTTCGTGGCAGAGGAGGCCGCACTCGGCCAACATGTACCTACTGTCATCGCGTTGGACACAATGAAGACACATGCTACTCGAAGCATGGATTTCCTGCATCTGCACGGGTCGCTGAGCAGATAGAGCCTCCATCTGCTGCCACTTTGGATGAGCGGTTCGATGATCTAGTTGCCCGTCTAAGAGGCATTATTCCTCCATCTAGCCCAGAACCTACTACTGAGAGTCAATCTGATGCTGTTGTTTTTGCCTCCGCGTCTACCAGTGCTTCAGGTAGCATACTTGCATTTACCAGTAGTAGATCAGATACATTACCGTGGATTATGGACTCGGGCGCTACACATCATCTATGTGGCGATCAGAGTTTACTTACAGGATATTCTCATATTCCTCCAGGCCGAACAGTGGTCATTGCCAATGGTACACATTCTCCTATCACTGGTCAGGGGGAGATTAGACTGACATCTTCTATGCAGCTCAAGAATGTGCTACATGCTCCTGATTTTTCAATGAATTTGTTATCAATCAGTCAGATTACGAAGGATTTACAATGTCGGGCAATTTTTGATCCATCTTCTCTTATTTTTCAGGACATCCGTACGGGCAACGTGATTGGTCGTGGCTATGAGCAAGGAGGCCTCTATCGCCTAAATCAGACTCCATTCGCTGGAACCTCATCCCTTCCCACTGGACCAGTATCTCCTTTGCTATGGCATCTGCGCTTTGGGCATCTACCGCTTCAGAAGTTGTGTCGTGTGTTACCCCAGGGTCTTCCTCTCACATCTATCCAATGTAAGGCTTGTCAGTTGGGAAAGCATCACAGGTCTACCTTTCCCAGTCGTCCAGGTCGGAGTAGTACCTCCAAGTTTGAGTTATTTCATATTGATATCTGGGGTCCGAGTCGTGTACCTGATCTTCAGGGACACAGATTTTATATAGTTATTGTGGATGATTTCTCTCGTGTGTCATGGGTATTTTTGATGAAAAATAAATCTGAAGCAGGCGATATTATTATCCATTTTCTGAATGAAATTCAAAATGTTTTCTCCACATCTGTGAAGTTTGTAAGAAGTGATAATGCCCTAGAACTGTGCACTCATGTCCTAGCCAACTACTACTCCTCAAAAGGGATTATACATCAAACATCCTGTGCTTATACCTCTCAACAAAATGGGATTGCTGAAAGGAAACATCGCCACCTGCTAGATGTCACAAGATCACTTCTTATACAGAGTCATGTTCCTTATTCTTACTGGGGTGACGCGGTTCTCACTGCATGTTACCTAATTAACCGTATGCCGTCCTCTGTCTTGGATGAACAGATTCCTTTTTCCATTATCTATCCTGGGAAGGATCTGTTTTCCCTTACTCCCTGTGTGTTTGGTTCAGTTGCCTTTGTCCACCAGTTGTCTACCGGTATTGACAAGCTCTCTCCTAGGGCTGTCAAGTGTGTGTTTGTTGGGTACTCCAGAACTCAAAAGGGGTATAAGTGTTTTGATCCTTTGCGTAGGTGGTATATGGTCAGTGCAGATGTTACATTTTTTGAATCCGTAATGTATTTTTCATCTTCAGGTGATCAGCAGCTACCTCCACTGACCACCGACGCCATATACATGACACCACCACCTCAAGCACCGTCCCCACCATCACAACCACCACCACCACCATCGATCCCCGTTTCACCACTACCGTTCCATTATACCCGCAGGCCTCCTCCAGCTCATGGTCATGGCTCATCTTCTAGCTCGCCTATGGTATGTACTAAGGATACTTCTCTTGATGGATCTAATGATATTTCTGAGCAGGATATGTTGCAGGGGCCAGATGAGGATACAACTGATTTAGATGTTCCTATTGCTATACGCAAATCGAAGAGGAGCTGTGTTACATATCCATTGGCAGCTTCTGTGTCATTTGAGCGGCTATCTGGGGACTTCAGCAACTTTGTGGTGGCCTTATCAGCTGTTGATATTCCACGAAATTATCAAGATGCTCTGCAGGATAGTAGATGGCGTCTAGCAATGGAGGAGGAAATGGCGGCACTTCAATCTAGGGGAACTTGGAGTCTAGTTCCTATCCCTCCAGATGTGGCCCCGGTGAGCTGCAAGTGGGTATTTACGGTGAAGCAAAATGCAGATGGCAGCATTGACAGATACAAGGCCCGCCTTGTTGCACGTGGTTTTACACAGACATACGGGGTGGATTACCTTGATACATTCTCGCCAGTAGCCCGTCATTCCACTCTCCGGATCTTGCTGTCAGTCGCAGTCAATCGAGAGTGGCCGCTATATCAGTTGGATGTGAAGAACGCGTTCTTATATGGAGACCTGCAGGAGGAAGTCTATATGCAACAGCCACCCGATTTTGCTGTTGAGGGAGAGTGTTCCAAGGTGTGCAGACTTCATAAGGCTATCTATGGCCTTAAGCAGAGCCCCAGAGCATAGTTTCAGAAGCTCTCAGACCTCTTTGAAAAACAGGGATACAAACGCTCCAATGCTGATCATTCCTTGTTTGTACAGAAGACTTCAAGAGGTATTATTGCAATTATGGTTTACGTAGATGACATCTTGATTACAGGAGATGATGAGCAAGGCATAAAGCAGGCGAAAGAGAAGCTGGGGAGCGAATTTGTCACTAAGGATCTTGGAGTCCTTAGATATTTTCTGGGGCTGGAATTTGCTAGAAATCAGTATGGATTAGTAATGTCGCAGACGAAATATGTTACGGACCTGTTGAGTGAAACAGGTATGCTTGGGTGTCGGCCTGCTACGACACCAATGGACCCCAGCATGAAGCTCTATGATGATGACACAGACGAGGTGGACAGGAGAAGATACAGAGAACTGGTAGGCAAACTGTTGTATGTCACGAACACCAGGCCCGATATATCCTTTGCAGTGAGTCGTGTGAGCCAATTCATGGAGCAACCACGTCAGGTTCATATGGATGCCATACATACGATACTTAGATACCTCAAATCATCTCCAGGTGCATGTTTGCTATTCAAAAAGGGAAAGGGGATTTCTATCTCAGCATGTGCGGATGCAGACTATGCAGGTTGTCCCAAGGACAGGAAGTCCACCTCGGGGTTTGCAGTCTATGTTGGAGATTCTCTAATCTCATGGAGGAGCAAGAAACAGACGGTGGTAGCCAGATCTAGTGCTGAATCCGAATATAGGACTATGGCCCAGGATAGCACAGAGATGATGTGGGTGAACGCTGTACTTACAGATCTACGTCTAGATGTACCACTTCCTATGAACTTAGAATATGATAATCAGGCAGCCTTGTTCATTGCAAACAATCCAGCTTTCCATGAGCGGACCAAGCATATTGAGGTTGACTGTCACTTCATACGTGACATGATTCAGAAGGGGTTCATTGCTACATCGCATGTCACCTCAGAGAATCAAACTGTTGATATATTCACCAAGGCATTACTACGAGACCCATTCCAGAAGTGTGCGTCCAAGCTGAGCATGATTGATATCTATGCTCCATCTTGAGGGGGAGTGTTAACGCATATATTAGTTGTCTGTGTGTCTCTCTGTTATTTTTATTTTCAGTTGTATGCTTTATGTAATTTACCCATAGACTACTCTCCTATATAAGAGAGCCTAGGGCTTATGGAATAAACATCTCGTTCATTTTTCCCAACAATAAACACATTAAAAAACGGCATCAAGATGATTTTATCATCCTCCGACCCATCTCCGTAAAATATTACATATCTAGGTCGCGCGAAATAAACTCAAGCGATTTGTTGGTTTGATTCTTGACATAATTAATGTATTTTTAATGTATTTCATGACATGAAAACAATAATTAAAATTCGTTAAGTTACATATCCGAAATTCATGCACAAACAATACACCGCGTGAACTTTTCGTATCTGAATCAATGCCCTATCGTCGTCAACCTTTGACGAAGCTTTTGGGGACATGTTCACACATTCTAAACATGATTTAGTATCCCAAAATTTGTTTTTATCATGACAAAATAGTAGTCATATCATATATGCACAAAATCGATAGGAAATCATATAAGCGTGGAAAAATAATGTTTCTGCATTCCAGTATCCACATCCTTATGTCCCTAGGGTTCAAATCACATCCAATAACTTTGACCAAGACTTTGATACCACTTCAAGAGCAATAATGCCTCATGCATCATGGAAGCATGCAGATATCTGATCTCGGTTGATTAGTCATACTAGTCGATGGTGCATCGAAATTTAAATTTTTTTGATGAAATCACATGGTATGGGAACAATTCACATGTTGTTTCATCATGATCACACGAGTAAATTTTACCTCTTGATGTTTGACCGCGATCTCAAAGCCTCTAAAGGAAAATGCCTCCTATCTCAAGTCCGATCTGACCAGAGAATACTTGTGTGCGTGTGGATAAAACATGTGCTTCCCACAATCCAAGGCGACGATCCGGACAAAGGATCTCCTGATTTTGTATCACAAAATCCGATGTCTTTTTTAAGAGCACGATCCGTCGAAGAAGATGAATATCCACAACAATCAGTCTGGCAACACGACGATAACGAGGCGACGATATTCAGTCTCGACGAACCTATGGTAAGGGGACAACCACTAGGGTTTGGGGAGAGAGAGAGAGAACACACGTGGAATGAGAGAGAGAGAACTGTTTCTTCCAATAATTGGATTGCTTAGTTGATTAAAGAGAGCAAGTATTAGACTCTCTTTTATATAATAATGGATGGTGGAGATGCACTCCTAATTAATATATCAATAATCAAGATTTAATGATTTTGTTTGTGCTTCAAGTAAAATGGAATTTAGAATTAATAAATCAATTATTATTTCATGCTCTAAAATTTAATCTTAAAATAATTTTTTTTCATGAACAAAGAAGAGGAAAGAGAGCCTCCTTCCAAAAATGAAGAAAGGAGATAGCAACCTTCCTCATTTGCACCATGGATGTCCTCCACAGAATTGGGGGGGAGATTTTCTCTCTCAAATTATCTTGATGTAATCTCATTACAACAAATTTTTATTTATAGAATTATTTTATCAATAAAATATTACCAAATAATTTACGCATTATTTGTGATCCTTGCAAATAGACCATTGATATTTATAAATCATATTCATCCACCCAAAATTAAATGTAGATAATATTTACATTTAATTGCTCAATGTGATTCCAATTCACATTAATATTTAAATTGTGAATCCTATTCACAACTAATTATCTCTATGATATTGTGCATCACATCCACATTATCCAAGATTATTATGGATAGTGATATCCACATTAATCTCATATATGATAATTAAATGTAATTTAATTATTTATGATTTCTCTTTACACATATATGAATAATGTGAAGTATATCCACATTACTTATGATAATTAAATCCGATTTAATCGTCATTATTTCTTTTTATTTTACAATGCTCGGATATTATCTAATGGAACTTTTCTTTAACTCTTTCAAGGATAGTATCCCTTCTCCTCGGATAATTGGAGATAAGGACAAGGTGACCGTGTACTCCATGTATACTGACTTGGATAGTGAGATCTAATCTTATATCCAAATCTAGAAGACCTACCAGAGATGTCTGATCAAATTAAACATAATATCCAATCTTCTCATTGCATCTGAATCATACTCAGATTAATGTTCACCATTTGGACCAAGATTGGATAACTAGTCTACTGAATGGAGTCGCTAAAATACAAATCTGTTTTATCACTCCCTCAGAAGGGAAGTGTCATGGTTATACAATCGATTAAGATCGCATCACCCTCGAGTGTTCATAATACACATACATCCTGTAACCGAAAAACCTAGAATAAACCCGCAGTTCTTATCTTATTTAAATTGTCTTCTTCAGAGTTTTATCATTGAGTTTCTCATTCGATAATTGAGAGTTGGTATTAATCATATACTTTCCAAAAGCATATATCATACCTTTAAAACTTTTCTTGTTTCCAAAATAAGAAGACCAACGTAGAAGTTTGGTTTATGACGTTTATTCTACTATCTCGTGAGTGAGCTCATGTCTTTCAGTTTAGTACTAAACATTTATGATCCCTTTGAGAGATCATATTACTCATACGCCCTCGTATGCATACCAGCTCACCAGTGTATACACCTTGATTAGGTCATCAACCTAATGGTCTGCCTAGATGTACTTAAACATATAGTAATACATTTGCCTCTAATCAGAGGATGTATGCCTATAAATGATAGAGTACGGCATAGGTCTTAGTTATCTTGATCTCTAAAATCAACTCTTTGACTTAGCTCATCCAACCCCTCTGAATCTCTATTTCTAGGCATAGGACATGCGTCAAGAGGTTGGTCAGATGTCAGTCTTTGGAGTAAGGATTTCCATTTCCTTCTCAGGCTGGATATCCCTTCTTAATAATCACTTGACGGTGCGATTGAGTCATCAATCTACTCTTTGGATATTCAACCCTGCACCAGCATCTACGATCCAACCATTGGATCAACATCTGTCTGATATCAAGATGGTTATGGTACATAACTCTAATTACACTAAGGGACCTATTATGCAAATATGTTATTATTCATTTCAGATTAAGGAATGATATGCAATAACTTTTATTGCATAATGACTCGTCGTAGGCTCATATGTCCAACACATAGGACATACAATCATATTTTTCCTAAAAATTTAAAATATCTATGTGTGCCTCCTTGATTAAGAGGATGCAGATACAATGGTTATACATTTCATTTCATATTTATTGTTGTTGTCAAAACCATTATGAGGTTAAAGCAGGTTTTCCCAGGTTGTAGCTTTTATCCCCATCCTTGTCCTCCTAGGATCTAGTTCATTCACCTCAGGAACATTGATGATTGAAGATCGAGTAGTTATAGGTATCGCTACTACAAAGATCCTTCTTTGATCGGATTTGTTGTGAATCACGAAATCGATACATGCATAAACGATCAATCATGCAAGCACGAAAACAAATAGGTTCACAAGATTCACGTGTAACTTGGCTACATCCTTGGGTGGCACAAATAGATTTGTGAATAGTCATATGGCGTCGTTACCGAGGATACGACTCTTTTTTTATTAATTATGTTTAAATATTAAGGTATGTAATTTTTATGCTATTTAGATCATCACGTTTTATTGTTAACCTTGCATTTTATTTTGTTTATGTGATTGTGTTATTATTGTGTATTCTTGTTTAGCTATATCTTTGATACATGTCTAATCATTTGATGTTACGACAGGACCCATGATCTAGGGATGCTTGGGAGATGTGGAGGCAAGGAGCTCGTTCTTCAGCTGAAGGGAGCCACGAGATTTACCTTTGAGAATCGAATATTAGCTTTTTTGTTCTATTATTTTTGGCATGTGTTGTATATATGTGTAATGTTTATTTGTTCTTACAATGGTTCTTGTTTGAGAACTCGCGCTTGTACATATGGACTTGGACATTAACTTGTGATGTATTAAGCTTATTTCACCCATAACCCGGTGGGGCTCAATTAGAGTGTTCGAATTAGGGTTAGGCACATGGCTCTGATGAATCTGTGATTCATCACTTTAAAAGAGATTAATTAAGCTCAGTTCCCCAAAATTCATCTGTATTTTATTAATTATCTTGCATAATTATCATTCATGCATGTATAATTAATAATTACATTTTATTATGCATAATTACATAAATTAAGAAGCCAAAAATCCCAGCCCAATTGACATGTAAACTAGCTAACTTCCCCGATTTTTAACTAATTCATGCTAACTCCAAAATCACTTGAGACCATCTCCATTGTGTACATATCACTAACAAAAATAAATGAAAAATAAAAAAATCACTAACATAAATAAGTGGACCAGGAACCCAAACCCTAATTACAGCATAATCGGACTAAAACATTGATATCTTCCTCAAACAGTGTTCGATTTATCCTACTCACTTTTGAACAAATGTGCATTCAACTAACTTCAAAACAAGACCAAGTTCAAGTGAACCGGAGCTCATATGTGAAAATTGGGTTTTGAGCCTCTTTTATACAATGTGTAATTTACCCAATTTCGATCTATTATTTTATGTACATATTAGACTCTTTTTATTTTATTTCTTTTTTCATTTATTTTCTTGGATAAAAGTTTTATCAAATCGTCCAACCAAATCCAAAACAAAACCGAAATCAAGGAAACTAACCAGTTTGAGTGTCCACTAACAATCTGTAAAAAGTCGCATTTTTTTAGTACTTTATTTTATTTCTTTATTTTATTAATTAATAAAAATCTAAAAAAACTAAATTAATGTGTAAATATATGTCTTTGATTTTATCGTATTTTTTCGAATTTTTATCTTATTTAAAAATGACAAAAAAATTATAAAAATCAAAGATCATGATTTTTTATGTGCATAGAGACCCCCAAAAATATCACTTTGTGCAAATAACCTATTTTGGTGTTTGTCCCTTCATGAAAGTTGTAGAACTCATCGAAACAAGCAACTTTCGTGATGAAAATTTTTCGATCCGAGGTCGTTTGCTATTTCTTTTTGACTTATCAGTTATATTTTATTTTCGAATTTTCGGGGGTGCCACGTGGCAACTCCTGGAGCCGTCACGTGTCATCCATTTTTAGAATTTATATTTCCACTTTGGTTTATTAAAAAAATTAATTAAAAAATTTATTGAATAAAAAAATTATTAAAATACCATGTGGCACGATCAGGGCCGCTCGATCTCGGCCGATCGGACGGCCCCATATCATCTTCCATCACCTTCTAGATCAGGTGCCTCCGCCACCCTCCTTCGCGAATCACGTGGCCGCCTCCTCGTCGCCGATCCCCCCAATATTGCGTCAACCTTCTTCATCCGCGCAGCCTCCCCAATCAGATCGACACCACCAAATGGAAGTTACCACTTTGAGTTTTCAAGATGGAACCTCTCCCCCCTCCCCCCGACCCTCCCCCCCTCCTCGCCCAAAACCCTAACTTCGCACACCCTCAGCCGCCACACCTCTCAGCCTCGCCCTCCCGACCCGCCTCCCCCGGAAACCCCCTCTCCTTCCCTCCACTCACCAGGGCGCCTGCCTCTCCCTCTAAGGATCCCCCTCCACCACCCCCACCTGACCATCCGGGCCGTCCTTCGCCCACATTGCATAATGCCGTTCCCCCTTCCCCGCTCCACTCCAACGGTCCTCCCTCGCGCCCCTCCTGGCGCGATGCGTGCGGCCCCAGACCTCTTCCACCTTCGCGGAGGATGGGCTTTGAAGCCCCGGTCTCGATTGACGGAGAAGTTGTTGCCTACGCCACAGAGGAGGACCTCCGCTCCCTGGACCAATACTGGGCCAACACGCTGGTTTTCTACGTGCTCGGTAAGAATCCGTATCGCAAGCTCCTAAACGCCTTTATTGAAAAGGTCTGGAGACCTCCTGGGGGCTTCAAGCTTTTCTCAAGACCAAATGGCTTTTTCTATCTGCAACTGACTTCGTCCGAAGCCTGTCAACAAATTCTGGACGGCGGCCCTTGGCTTTTTCAAGGGAGATTCATCGTCATTCGCCGCTGGGAGGCCTCCTCCTGCTTCGAGCGCGATCTGCTCTCCGAAGTTCCGGTGTGGGTGCGGTTCCATGGCCTTAGCCTGGGACACTGCTCCCTCACTATCCTAAACAAACTGGCGAGCCTCCTGGGTACACCCCTCTTTATGGATGCTGCAACGGCCTCCGGCCAAAAGGATGGGTATGCCCGTTGCTGCGTTTCCATCTGCGCCTCCACAATTATTCCAAAAGCTGTACCCCTAGTCTTCTTCAACGGCCAGCGCCAGATGATTGGGGTGGAGATCGAGTGGATCCCCCCCCGTTGCGAACTGTGTTCGACCTTCGACCATATCTCCAAGAACTGCCCTGTCGCTCACGGCGGTATCCCTTCGGCTACGCCCACTCTCAATGTGGGGACGGGCGATGAGGGGAATGACGCCGTCGGGAGGCTTGATCAAGGAAAATGCTCGGAGGGCCCTCAAGTCACCATTCTTTCCCCCTCCCATCGCAGATCCAGCCCAAACCCGCAAAACTTGTATCTTCCCCCAAACGTTCCAGTGGCCTCTGGAGCCTCTTACCCTGAAGGTGCTCCTTTGCAACAAATTTCTAGCCCTTCTCTGTTCCCTTCAAATGAGGCCTTGGAGGTCCCCGGCTCATCTGCGCGTGATCCCACCATCTTGGAGGGCCTCCTCAGCTGCATGGATAACCCCCCTCTGCATCTCTGGGATGCCTCTTCCCCCCCTCCTCCTCTTGTTCGGCAGCTACCCGCTGTAAGCTCGGTCGCTGCTGCCTCATCTTCGGTCAATGCTCTGGAGACCGCCTCTAAAGGGCAGAGGAGAGCTCCTGGGAGACCTTTCAGTGCCTTCCCGATTGGGCCTCGCGCTCTTATGCAAAGGCCCCCGATGCATAGTCGGAAGGGCGGTCCCAAGGGCCCCGAAGTCTTCGACCTAAATGTCCCAAGAGCTGAGGCTCCTTCATCGGTTTGCATTCCCTGCCCACAGAACATGGTGGAAGATAATCCACATTGGATACTGGCCACACGGAAGAAAAAGAAGCCCTCTGGGGCCCCCTCAAAGTCTGCTGGCCGCGAAGGCCAAACTCACAATCATTAATGTCTCTAGCTGTTTGCAATGTGCGTGGGCTCAACAAGCCACGCAAACTCAAGTCCCTATGGAAATCTATGCGTGCCTTAAAAGCTGATATCGTTGGCCTGGTAGAAACCAAGATTCGGCCAGACAATAGACACAAGTTTCAATCTAAAATACCGGCTGGGTGGAATTCGGCTCATAATCAAACCGAGCTTGGACGTGTCTACGTCTTGTGGAATGAATCTGCTTGGACTTGCACGCCCATGAGGGTGTCCCCGCAAGCAATCTCCCTCTCTTGCTCTAATGCTGGGGGACTCAGAATCTTGGTCACTGTTGTCTATGGTGCCAACTGCCCTCGAGCCCGCAAAGAGCTTTGGAATGACCTGATAAATGCCCAACCCTCGGACAACACCCCCTGGGTGGTCCTCGGCGATTTTAACACGGTGAGGTACACGTCGGAAAAGAGTGGAGGCCGTCCCCCGGCACGTGCCTCCATGGATGACTTTAATAATTGTATTGAGTCGTGCAACCTTATTGATCTCCCCACTACTGGGAACCCTTGGACTTGGTCCAACTCCGCCATTGGCCCAACAAGAATCGCTGCCCGGCTCGACCGTGCGCTTGTAAATGAATCTTGGATTGCTCTCTTCCCAAACCGCACCCTTGCATACGCCCCCCTCCACCTTACGGATCATCTCCTGCTCTCAATCAAGCTTGGGGACATGGCCCCCAAGGGCAAACCGTTCCGCTTCTTCAACTACTGGGCATCAAGACCTGGCTACTCGGAGCTCATCACTACGGCCTGGAACCTTCAGCCCAGAGGTAACCCCTTGTACCGCTTGCTCATGAAGCTCAAAAATGTGAAGAAGGCGCTACGTGCTTGGGCCTCACAGGAGGCGAATGTGTTTTCAGAAATTAAAGACTTGCAGGCCAACCTGAGAAATATTAATGATGCTCTAAGTCTTGACCCGCTAGACCCGACATTGGCCCAGCTTGAGAGTGACGCAAAAAATCATCTGGATGTGCTTGAAAATGACCTGGAATCTGCCTGGAGACAAAAGAGCCGGATCGACTGGATTAAGCTAGGGGACAGAAACACGAAGTTCTTTCATCTCTCGGCTAACTGCCGCACCGCCAGGAACTCTATTCCACCCCTTCTGGACTGCGAGGGTCACTTGGTGGATAATGACCTTGCTGTGGCCTCTAATGCCGTGGCTTTCTTCGGGGACCTTCTTGGGCCGGACCATCCTAGGCCCATTAGGCCAGCCCCCCCCGCGCCCAAGCAACGGCTCACGCCCGAGGCCTCCTGCTGGCTGGTCAGGCCCTTTGATAGTGCTGAAATATGGGAAGCTCTCCGGGACATCCCCTCCTCTAAGGCCCCGGGTCCTGACGGTTTCAACTCAAAGTTCTTCAAACTGCATTGGAACCTTGTCAAAGATGATGTCTGTGACGCAATGGCTTTCCTACACAAAGGTGGCCGCATGGTAAGGGAGGTTAATCACACCTTCCTTACACTGGTCCCTAAAAAGAACTCGCCAGCAAACCTGAGTGACTTCAGGCCAATATCGTGCTGCAACGTCATATATAAAATCTTTGCTAAGCTCCTCGCAACGCGCATGGCTGCTGTTCTACCACAACTTATCTCTCTAAACCAAACTGCTTTTGTTAAAGGCAGATTGATTGGGGACAACACTAGACTGGCACAGGAGGTGCTTGGGGGCTTTGAGAGGAAGACAAATAGGATCAAGGCTTGCCTTAAGATTGATTTATCTAAAGCTTTTGACTCGGTTGAGCATTCTTTTATCCTCAGGAGCCTGGAAGCAATGGGGTTCTGTCCCACGTGGGTGGACTGGATTGCCAACTGCATCACCTCGGCATCCTTCTCCATATTGATCAATGGCTCCTCCCATGGCTTCTTCAAGGGCTCAAGGGGCCTCCGGCAGGGAGACCCTCTTAGTCCACTTCTGTTTGTGGTCGGCATGGAAACTCTCTCTACCCTTGTTGACATAGCGGTTGCTAATGGGCGCCTGCAGCCGCTGGGCCGGGGCAGGTGCAGGGCGCCTACCCATCTTATCTATGCAGATGATCTGCTCTTCTTTTGCAAAGGCTACTCTAAATCGCTCCTCGCGGTGAGAGAGATCCTAGACGACTTTGCCCTGGTCTCCGGCCTGAGAATGAACGCCTCAAAAAGTAAGCTCTTCAGGCCTAAGAGGGCTCCCAACGATTTCGCCTCCACCTTGCAGTTGGGTGTGCTTAGGGACTCACTGCCGACTAAGTATCTGGGTATCCCGCTTGTTTCCAATTGCGGCCGTCGCACTTCTCTAACAGCTCTTGTGGATCGGGTCCGTGCCTCGCTTGGTGGGTGGAAAGCATCCTCCCTTTCACTCACTGGGCGCTGCCAGCTTCTGCACTCCGTGATTTCTGGCATACTGCTTTATTGGGTTGCCGGGACCCTCATCCCTTGCGGCATCGCTACTAGAATTGACAGACTCTGCGCTGATTTCCTCTGGGGTTACGGCAGGCACCATATTGCCTGGAAAACAGTGTGCCTTCCGAAGCGCGAGGGGGGTTTGGGGCTGCGCAGCTGCACCTCGCTGCGAAATGCAATGATTGTGTCATGGGCGTGGAGGCTTCTCTCTGCGGATAATTCCTTATGGGCATCTCATATGCGCCAAAAGTACCTGAAATCGCACTCCCTATGGGAGGCCACCCCTGCTCGTAATGACTCCTTGCTCTGGAAAGCCATCCTTCGGGCCCGTGATCTGTACAGGAATGCCATCACACTTTCAAACAGCCAGCCCACCTGGACCCGTTCCTCGAAGGGATTCTCCTTCTCGGATGCTTTCGATCTGACCCGGCCCCGGGGCCTTGCTGTTCCTTGGGCGTGTGTCGTTTGGTGCAGGCGCTCCGTGCCGCGTCACTCTTGCACCCTCTACCGCGCGCTGATTGACCGCCTTCCCACCCTTGAAAGGCTGGGCCGCCACGGGCTCCCCAACTCCGGCAAGTGCTACCTATGCGGCAATGGAGATGAAACCCGCGATCATTTATTCTTCCTGTGTTGCTATGCTGCTGATACTTGGTCGCTTGCTCGTGCGGCCTTGGCTCTCCCTGAGCCAGCAACCCTCTCCCTCATTGGTTTGGTGGAGTGGATCTCGAGCCTCACCGACCATACCGCCCGCGACGGATGGTGTGTTCTGTTAGCTGCTACGACTTGGGAAATTTGGACGGAACGTAATCGCCGGTGGAGCTCCGGACGCTCCACAACTTCATATGATCTTGCTGCTTCCATTCTTTCAAACGTCAGACTCATTCTGTACTAAAGATGGCGCTGATTTTTGAGCTCTCAGCTGCTACCTAACTTAATCCTATCTTTTCTTTTTGGGGCACTATCTGTAAAGCACACATACCTGTGCCCGATTGTATTGGTTCTACTGTAATCTGCTGTTTTTTAATGAAATTATTACTTACCCATCAAAAAAAAAAAGATCGACACCACCTTCCCGATTCACCTACACTTTCCAAATCTGGAGCCACTGCCTCCCAATCACAATCTCGTCGAATCCCCCATTATATCCTCATCTCGAGACCTTCTTCCTTCTCTAGCCACTCCTCCATCGCTATTAAACCTCATCGCTACCTCCCGACATACCCATCCGTCGTTAGCACAAGCAAATGGGAGAGTCGGTAATGACAGCCCGGCTCCACCCTCCCAGCAGCGAGATCCGAGGAGACCGCCCTCCTCGTCGCAACACGCCGCCTCCGTCGCGTTTGCCTCCGCTCCAGAAAGCTGTTGTTGAGTCATACACCATATCCACCACATCGACTCCATCGAACTCCGCCTCGTGCATCTTCACCGATGCACCTCCAGCAAGAACCCCGACGCTCCTCTGTCTCCGCCCCCGCTACGACCTCCTGCGACCGTCTGGGAGCCCCTCTTCCACGTTCCACCCTCCACCGTGCTCCATCAACGCATCACCACAGTGCCTTCCAGAGCTCCGTCATCGCCCAGGTCTGTCCTCGCCTTCGACTCCAGATCCACCGCATCTCCCAGGAGCTCCTTCGTCCTCATACCGGGAGGCATCCGCCGCTCTGCTGTTGGAGCCTCACCATCGCTCGATCCCACTCCCTCG
Source organism: Ottelia alismoides (assembly GCA_037367405.1). Taxonomy (NCBI): domain Eukaryota; kingdom Viridiplantae; phylum Streptophyta; class Magnoliopsida; order Alismatales; family Hydrocharitaceae; genus Ottelia; species Ottelia alismoides. Next base: position 11,857 of record JAZKJV010004488.1, on the reverse strand, counting down.
CCACACCAGACTCCCTCCTCTGCCGAGTGCGAGGTCCGAGGACCCTGCGCATATGTGTGGCACGTGAGTTGGGGATCGTTGCAGAAAACCCCTGCCTTCCGGTCAAATTCCACCGCAGTCCACCAAGGGTTACTTGCTACGCACGTGACCGCTTGGAAGTTTTGCAGAACGACCCCAAGGGTCTTGGTAACTCCTCTTTAGTCCTCGCACTTCATTTCTTTGTTTTATTTAAATATTGTAAGCTCTAACAGAACCCTAGATTCTTCCTTTATTTTGAACATCATTTTGCATCATTTTGTTATTCAAAAAATTACATTTTATTTCTCAACTAATTCTCTATATTTTGGCATGCTTGTGATATTTTTATACTCTGTGGTTAATTCATAATTAATATTTTTGCGGAAATTTGCATATTTTGCCCAATATATGCTTAGAAATTCATAGTTAATTAAACATAGTCCCAAAAACTGCAAAAAAATCATTTATAGTAGAATGAATTGTGATTGACACCGTGTCCAAAATAATTATATTTGCTTATATATTTTGCTCTATAAAAATCATTTTGTGTACTTTAATAATTATTTTTTAATAGGTATTAAACTCAACATTTTTAGGATTTAGGATTTTTCTAGGATAGTTCAATTATTGATCTATTTTTATTAATTTTATTCCTGAAAATAAATAAGTTTGATATTTATTATAGTTATTTATTGTGATTCACTTTGTTTGCACCATTTAATTAATTAAATATTCATATAGCATCAGAAAATTCCAAAAAAATACGGTGCATTTTTTTACCATTATTAACATTTCGTTCAACTTTCATAATTTTTAGACTCTGTTTAACTGAAAATTGCATTTTAGTCCTTAAAATTGGCTGCATTTGCATTCACTAATTACATAAAAAATACCAAAAAAACTCACCTCAAAAACTATGCACGAACTTTAATGAACATTAATATAGGTTGTTCCTTTGCCTCCTCGAGTTCGACACTAGGGCTTGCCCAGGCAAATAAACAAAAAATCACTCTAATTAAAATTCGATTAATTAAATTAAGTGGTTATTTCTTGATTAATTGTGATTACCCCCAATAACGAACAACACATTTATTTTGATTCACACATTTAATTTCCATAAATTAAACGAGTGTTTTCCAGAGTCGTCAGATGGCGATGTTGCCGGGGAGGCAAACAGCCTAGGTTTTTTTGTCTAGAAAATTAAGTGCTTGGTTTTCTACATATTCGGGTAGTCTGTCCCCCGAACCTCATAACTGTAAATTTTCCATTTTTATTTTATTCATGTATTTATGTTTTTTATTTTATCTTTGTTTTCAGTATTTAATTTCTTGTTTTATTTTTGATTATTTTTGTTTCACTCTCTTACACTCTTTCTTATTTTTCATGCGAGGTACCCGGCGTATGTGGAGTGGTTCTCCCAAAACCGACGCATCTTCACCGACCACCGAAAAGCTGCATAATAAATTAAGATTGAGTCGAGTCGTGAGAAAGTGTAGAGTCTAGGATTTTAAGTTCTGCAATTTTAATTATTTGTAATTAATTGCTAATTCACAGCGGTCTCCGTTTGGATTCTCGCGCGTGTAACAAGGCTCGAACTCTTTCTCTGTGGTGTGTCGGACATGTTTGAGGGCGGGGCCTGACTTGAGTGGTTCGTAAGTTAGACCTGCAATACGGCTATTAGAGCTTATAGGATTTTCCTGATTGTTCTCGTAAAACCTAGGATCATACTGCACTTTAATTGAGACGCATATTAGCTCGTTCAACTTAGTTAAAATTTTAATTCATTTCTTCCCGACTAATAGAACTATCTGCTAAGGGTGGTTTTGTCGTTTTGCATTCCATATAGAATAAATTTTCAATTCTTGTATTGCATCCTACATGGAGATCGCGAGGAATCATTGTAAGTCTTCTGACAATTTTTAATTGTTTTTCACGTGCATATGCTTTTCTCAGCTTCTCCCTCCTGTTTCGTCACTTAAAATTTTAAAAGGAAATTGGGACTGGACGGTAGACATGCATTTGTATTCACCTAATTTTTAAGTAATCACCTAATTAAAATTAGGACTGCTAAACAAGGCCGACTTTATTTAAACTCATAAAATCAAAAAAATTGCAGAAGAGCAACCCATCCTTGGATTCATTTATATTTATGAGTGAGCAAGGGACTAACACTTAAGATAGAGCCAAGCTCCGGAATCTTCATTCAGACTATTGATTCTAAAAATGAGTAGTTACTTCTCGGTGAGGGGAATACGGTCTCCCTTAGCAGAGTAGGTGGTTAAAGGACATCGCGATTGGCACCATCCTTAAATAACACGAGTAGTCGTTTTACAGTCCACACTTACACCATACATGCTGAAAGTGGATGCAAATAGCCGTAAAAATTTAAGCCAGTCTATAGAAAAATTTCCTGCACCTAACAGCTCGCTAATTCCTTTCCAAGATTGATTTTATCACCAACTAAAATTGAAAAGATAATTGTCCAAACTCTTGCGGCTTCTACTGTGTAAGTTGGTGAACCTGGAGTTTGAATTGTGTTTGCATTGGTGTGCATAAACCGAGTTCGAATATAAAAAAACCACACACTTGTACCATCACTCTTCCTTCTTGATTCGTTTTTTTTCTTCTGTTTGTGAGTATCATGTACTTGCACGCCTTTAACCAAGATCCATTATATCAGCTCATCCATCTCCTTTGAAATTGATGGGGCATTGATCTCTGTACCCACTAGATTATTTCCTCTCGATCAACCTCGATCCTCTAAACCTCTTCTATTAGGCATCCTCCAACATTCGGGGAGACTCTCACCCACGAATGAATGTGGTCCACTCTAAGAATCCGATCTACTCCAAGAATGGCAATCCTTTATATTCGGATCATACAGACATTCAACCGATCGATGGTCTCGACTTCTTCATATATCAATCCTTTATTCCATCATCTGATCGAAGTCTCCACTCCTTCATATTTCCCACCATTGACTTTACCCCCGGATACATCCTTTATATTCTGATCATGAAGATCAAACTACTTTTAAGACTAATGACCGGCCAAGACACCAATTCTAATCGACTTCATTTTATCCTCACAATATTGTTGGAACAGGTACAATTCATAAATCCACACTCTGACTTGACCTTTGGGAATACTAGGGAACCCCGAACAAATCAAGTGAATTGGCTCGCACCAAATGATCTTCCATCTTGGATTAATCGTAACAACCCCACCTTCAGACATGACACTCATACAGAATGGACTGATGATATTAACACACATGCACCTTGTATGACGACTTACCCATATGAGGGACTGATCAACAATCACGAAAAGAGGCTCTACTCAACCCAACAGTACATGTCTGAGCCACAGTATGTTGTATGAGACCTAAAGATTTCCATCAACTGAGCAGACTCCTTACATGATTTTTCAAGAGAAAATTTCAGAAGATAACAAGCGTATACTGGACATTCCGAAAGGATATTCTTCCAGCTCATACATGAAAATGGAAGATGAGATGATTGGATCTTAAGTTGAAAAACCAGAGAATATTTAGGAACCCACATACTATGTAAACCCTAGGGATGACTCCCACAACGACACCTCTACATATTACTCCCTCAGGATGGCTCTGACTCTACTCATCAAAGCCCCTCCTCAGTTGTGGAAAGTGTCACATCTACACACCACAACAAAACGACCAAAAAATCAGAAAACTCAAAAATACCCAGAAATTTGAAAAAAAAAGGAAAACCCATAAAAATCGAAAGAGATGATGATGAAGAACTAGGATCCTACTCTTAGGGAAGCATTGGATAAAAGATTGATGTTTGAACTTCCCTTGATACAAGCCATTGAACACTTCTCCGACCTTAAAAGTTTTGTAAAGAGTAAATTGATGCTGAAAAAGGCAGGCAGGAAGAGAACAAGGATTGAAAGATATATATTGTCAATGGTCACCTCATTGGTGATGAGGAGAAAAACCAAGAGCCGCAGAGTATGTGGAATCAAAGACACAACATTCACCCATGCCTGAATCGATGATGACATGCCAATCAACATCCTCTCGACCTCCGTGTTTGACAAACTCAAACTCGGACCAATAAGAAAAACAAGAGAGATCGTTCAGTTGGCTGATCGATCTATAAAATGGCGGAGAGGAACAATTTCAGTCGTCATTACATTCCAAGGTGCTCCGCTCAAAGTGGATTTCACGATCATTGACATTGAGCATCAAGGAGAATTCACCCAGTCTCCAATCTTTCTCGAAAGTTATTCTTAGCCTTAACTAAGGCAACTATAGAGTGTAAGACTCGGGAAATCAATTTTATCGCATTGGGAGCACTTCGATCTCATCCAGTCTTTGAGGAAACACGATATTTTAAGGCAACCCACAAAGCTGTCAACAGTCATAACCATCAAGCAGGTAGAAGAGCCATACCTCGCCACTACAACCGAGATAACGGTTGTTGAGCAGGCCATTAGATCAGAGACTCACCTTACCCTTCCACTTCCTGTGGCTTGGACCCATGGGCGGAGGGAGAGGGGGTCGGTAGGGGCCATGGCCCCCCCTTCCAAATGGGTAAATTATCAAATAGTCCTTACCATTTTCCATTTCTAGAAGCATTTCTCCCATTTTTTGAAATTTCTATAAAGAACAACAATTCCTTTCTCCCATTTTTTTAATTTCAAAAATATACCACCACCACAATTCCTTTCCCCATTTTACAAATTTCTGTAAAAGCCAACCATTTCTATTAAAAATGCAAAGAAACAGATACAAATATAGTTGTTACTATATCGTTGTCTATTTTTAAATACGAATATAGACGTGGATACGGATATTGACGGATATGAAAATTATACTACTATATCCTTAAAAGATGGATACATATGTAATGTTGTATTTGAATAATGTTAGAAATATTGTATATATTATCTTAAATATACATGTATTGGATAGATGCACATCATTTGAATGTATTAAATATGTTTCATAATAATTATACAAATAGGTGAAAGAATGTATAAAATTATTATATATATATTTATTTATTTAAATGGATTTAATGGGGTTGCCCCCTGGGGACAGCCAACGTGGCTGCTCTGCCCCTTTTTCGACATTTTTTTTATTTTTTTTGAAAAATATCACCATGTAGATTCATCCCTATATCCCTTCTATATGCCATTCGAATTTCGTCAGAAACAGAGACTCTTACGGCCTCCATCGAGATAGTGTTGATTTAACAAATCATGTAATCGTTAAAAAAATGACTGTCTGGATGGAGGCCGTAGGAGTCTCTGTTTCTAACGAAATTGAATGGCATATAGGAGGGATATAGGGGATGAATATACATGACGATATTTTAAAAATAAAAATAAAAAAATACCGAAAACAGTAAGGGGGCAGCCATTAACCTCTATTTAAATAAGTCTACAAGTATATTTATATTTGAAAATGGACAAACAGATATATATAGTGAGGTTTATGGATATCAAAGTGATAACCATATCTGTATACGTTTTTAAAACGGATAAGGATGTCAAAATACGTATAAACAGATACGGTAGCGGTCGGATACAGATATATTTATATCAGTTTGCATTCTTAATCCATATCCCTCATTTTTCTAAATTTCCAGGAAATGATTCTACTTCCAGCCTTCCACTCCCGCTGCCCTATTATTTCATATTAAAACTAATCCAATCTCATCCTTACCGTTCATGAAAACTTGTTCTCCATGACCTCACATGGAAAACCATTGGTCTAGCAATGTTAGAACGATAGCAAGCACGCGTTCTCCAGGCAACGCTTGCCCCCACTAACTCTGTCTCCTTCACGGTTGTCCCTACGCCTGACTTGGTGTGATTTCATAGTCCAAGCAGTCATGCATATTAGCGACTCAGCACAGCTTCATCGTTGGCATATCGATGACTCGACGTCACTATTAGACCAAAGTCCATTTGCCATTTTTTAATATTTTTAATGGGTTTGATGGGGCTGCCCCGCACCATTTTTTCGTATTTTTTTTATTTTTTTGAAAAATTTTGCCATGTATATTCATCTATATATCCCTCCTATAGTCATTCAAATTTTGTCAGAAACAGAGACTCGTACAGCCTCTATCCAGATAGGGTCGATTTAAAAAATCCCGCGACCGTTAAAAAATAAGTGTCTGGATAGAGGTAGTACGAGTCTCTGTTTCTGACGAAATTCGAATGACATATAGGAGGGATATAGGGATGAATATACATGGTGATATTTTTTCAAAAAAATAAAAAAAATTGTGGAAAAAATGGGGGTGGGGCAGCCAACATGGTTGCCCGCAAGGGGCAGCCCCATTTTTTCCATTTTTAATTAACTTTTTCAATCATATAATTAGCCTCATAACTTACCTTATTATTCGGACACAAATCAGACAATTCCATTTTATGATTCGGACATAAATTGTACATATATTTTTTGGCCCCACCTATAAAAATTTCCTGGCTCCGCCCCTGCTTGGACCTCAATCACTACCATGACAAATCCTACGGAGGAGCACCTAATGCAGCAATTTTATGGTACTCCTGATGAGGACACACAAGCATGAGCTAACCCTGAGTCGGACAAGACCACCTCTAACCACCTTGATCAAGTCGATCCGACACAGGAATACACCAACATCAAGTCAATTGAAAACAAATACGAAGAACGTCCGCTGACTAAGGAGGAATATTTCAATGGTTATTCATCTGAAGACCCGATTGTCAGCACCTCACTCCCAGGACCTGCATCTTTACAGACAACGCTGACCAAAGTGCTCATTCCAACTACTCCTTCATTTAATCAGTTATCTAGTAAACCGACTAAGAAAGTTACCTTCGACATACCGGAAAAGGAATCTTTTGATAATTCCTCATCAGGTTCGGATAAGGTAATCCTTTTGAGTGAGCTCAGTTCGGCGGTTCTGAAGCCCTATCTGAGAAAACAGCCAGATATCAACCCACGTTGGACAACTCTGTCTCCTCATTATTATTCATCCAGACATGATTCTCCTAGTCTCATTAAATATACTGGAATCATCTCTTATAACCAGACTGAGACTAATGCTTCAGAATATTCATCATCCAAGTCAATTAACCACAAGACTGAGAACATCTTGAGAAAGCAGCTTAAAATAAAAATGTTTGGAGTGCCTCCACCTTTCAGTACTATTCTTCTGAGGATAACTTCGATGACGGGTGGGAATCATCTTACTCATATGCTTCATCTTTTTCCCATCAATACACTCTCCAGCATGATTCTTCTGAGGATAACACAGATGATGGTTGGGACTCATCTTCTACATCTTCTTTCTACCATTATGACCTCCCACCACAGGCTCACAAAAAGACCTGCCGAAAACCTCCTTAATCATCGGCAACCCTCCCTCCTGACCCCATCAGTTCCCTTGTACTTCTTCTTCCTCTACTTAGGCCAAGGCCTAAGTATAGGGGGCATCGATGCCATATGTGTATTCCACTCTCTTCATCCACTTCTGCTCCATCCCCATCCTTCTTCCATACTAAGGTTGACCAGAGCCTAAGTATAGGGGGACTCGATGCCTGCTGTATATACTCTCCTCATTCACTTCTCCCACTGTCCACCTCATTTTCGCTCTTCTTTTTATACTTAGATTGTTCACAGCCTAGGTATAGGGGGCGGGCCGACTTCTATTTTTTTCTTTTTCACTCTCTTACGTTTAGCCCGAGCAATGTCTTCGTTGCGCTTCTTGTGCTCTGAGGACATACACTCGCTAAGTATAGGGGGTGTATATATATTCTATATATTTTACCCGTAACTCGTACTTTCGCGTAAGTTTATATTCTTATTTACGGTGTGGGTAACTAAATTTACGGGGTGGGTAACTAACTTGTAAAATCTAGAATATATATAACTAACTTTGTGTTTTTTGCAACTAACTATGTGTGTGTAACAAAAGTTTGAAAAAAGGCTTCTTATTCTTTAAAAAAACTTCCATTAAAAAATATATCAAAAGAATTAAAAAACATATAAAAAAGAGAATAGAAAAATTGTCTGCATTCCATACATTTGTACTTCATCCAGCATTACATGACAATGCATTGGTGAAAAGCTCTTGGGTTCTGAACTAAGTCATAAGCAGAAATTGAGAGTGGTCTTGACTTGACCTTAATCCACGTAATTTTCAGAGGAACTTCACCGAGAAAGAGGATTTTAGAAGCTTCGGATTTTTGACTTAATTATTCGAGTTCTGCATGACAATATGCAAAATTTGACTCTTAGTGTCTAACCTGAACGTCTCATTATTAGTATGGCTCTTGAATAAGGAATTTATTTGTACTCCCACACTATGCACTTAGCGCAACTCAGATGGGGTGTTGGAAGACTGTGTGAGTTTCTTTTCTATTGCATGGACATCTAAAGATCGGTGTACGGGTTTAAAATAAAGCTTCGGATAAGGGATGGACGGCTGGGCACAAAATTTTCTAAGACCCCAAAATATGTACGGAAAGAAAGATTCCATATCTGCAGGGGCACAATAAGATCCACGCAGAGCTACCAAAGATCCAAACAAAAAGAAGCCAACTACCAAATAAATATTTGATCAAAAAATCCAAGCTTCAAGACAACCTACAGATCTTGGTGGAGACTTGGCTAAACTGGTCGGCTTCACAAGGAGAGGTGACTACACTGGTCACAATCCAGTTCTTTTCCCCTTCTTCTAATTTCACTCCCTTTTTCGATTGTGTACAGAGCGCGACAGACCTTAGAAGGAAATACCTAATTCCCCGAGGACGAGTTATTGGAGGAGAGATTTGCATGGTAGTCCGGCATTCTTGATGGGAAGAGCTAAAACCCTTCACACATATGAGAGAGTTGTTCAATGTCCATGGGGTATGCTTTAGGAAGAGGATTGATCTAAGATGACTTCTGAGCCGAAACCGTAACAATGATGTGTAGAACTTGGAGGTTGTTGATTTTAAAATCCTAAGACCCGTTCGGTAAGTGGGGTAAACTCCCCTTAGGGGAGTTTAGTCCCCCTAACCCACTCCCTCACTCTCTAATGTGGGCCCCACATTTCTCTTTTTTTAAAATTAAATAAATCAATCATACATCATCAATTCCGTCAAAAAATAATAGGATAAATTACAATTTGGGTCCACATCTATGGGCCTGATCCCAGAATGGGTCCCGATCTTTAAATTGTAACGATTCGGGTCCCAGGGCCATTAATGTAAGGAACTTTTTGTGGCTAATGATGAGTATGTCCTTGTTTAAAAGTTGGAACCCAACCCCCATTCCCTTCCCAACAGGGGCATATTCGTCATGAACCCCAAAATTTCCATTTCCTAAATGGTCCTGGGACCCGAATCGTTACAATTTAAAGATCGGGACCCATTCTGGGTTCGGACCCATAGATGGGGACCCAAATTGTAATTTACCCAAAATAATATATTATACCATTATATCATATAAAAATTATAAACTACTCCACTTCTACTCACTTTTCCAAACATCAATACAATCACATCACAATAACTACTCACTGTTTAAACTTCAATACAATCATATCACAACAAACCCACTTCTAACCCACCCCCAGTTTAACCCTCTATCCAAACACCAAAACCAAAAAAACGGGTTACCCTTACCAGTTTAACCCGCCTTAACCCGCGTACCAAACGCACCCTGATTCTCATAAGAGTTCCGCTAAATTAATAATCCAAAGGTTGAGTCTAGCTCCATTATCACATTTTGCTCATGGTCTTGGTGTGTAACTCATTCTCGTTTCACCTCATTTCATTTCTTTAATTGCTCGGGGACGAGCATGGTTTAATTATTGGGGGTTGATGAATGTGTGATTCATCACTCTAAAAGGGATTAATTAAGCTCAGTTCCCCAAAATTCATCTGTATTTTATCAATTATCTTACATAATTAGCATTCATACATGTAAAACTAATAATTGTATTTTATCATGCATAATTACATAAAATAAGAAGTCAAAAAATCCCATCCCAATTGACCTGTAAATTAGCTAACTTCCCCGATTTTTAACTAATTCATGCTAACTCGAACCTGAAACCATTACACCGTGTACATATCACTAACAAAAATAAGCGAAAAATACAAAAAAATCACTAACATAAATAGCTGGACCACAAACCCAAACCCTAATTACAAGATAATCAAACTAAAACGATGATATCTTCCTCATACAGTGTCTGATTTAATCCAGCTCACTTTTGAACTAATGTGCATTCAATTATCTTTAAACAGGACCAAGTTTAAGTGAATCCGAGCTCATATGTGAAAGTTAGATTTTGAACCTCTTTTGTACAATGTGTATTTTACCCGATTTCGACCTATTATTTTATGTACATATGTGACTTTCTAATTTTAATTCTTTTTCTTTTATTTTCTTTGACAAAATTTTTACAAAAATGCGCAAAAAAATCCAAATCCAAAATAAAACCAAAATCAAAGAAACTAACCAAGTTTGAGTGTCCACTAACAGTCTGTACAAAAGTCGTCTTTTTCGTACTTTATTTTATTTCTTTGTTTTCATAATTAATAAAAATCCAAAAATAGATTAATATGTAGATATTTATCTTTGATTTTATTGTATTCTTTCCCAATTTTTATCTTATTTAAAAATGACAAAAAATTACAAAAATCAAAAATCATAGTTTTCTATGTACATAGAGAACCCCCAAACATATCACTTTGTGCAAATAACCTATTTTGGTGCTAGCCCCTTCATGAAATGTAGATCTAATCGAGACGAGCAACTTTCGTGAAGTAAATTTTTTGATCCGAGGTTGTTCGTTATTTCTTTTCTATTTATCGATTAGATTTTATTTCGAATTTTCTGGGGGGTGCTACATGGCAGCTCCTAGAGCCGCCATGTGTCACCTATTGTTGAAATTTATATTTCTACTTTCGTTTATTAGAAAAATTAAATTAAAATTATAAAATAAAAAAACTACTAAAAAATGTCACGTGGCATGATCTGGGTCTCCGATCTCGGCCGATCGGACGACCCCAGATCATCTTCCACCGCCTTCCAGATCAGGCGCCTCCGCCACCCTCCTCCGCGAATCTCGTGATCGCTGCCTCGTCGTCGAACCCCCCAATCTCACGTCGACCTTCTTCATCCGCGCAGCCTCCCCAATCAGATCGACACCGCCTTCCCAATTCACCTCTACCTTCCAAATCTGGAGCCACCGCCTCCCAATCACTATCTCGTGGAATCCCCCATCAGATCCTCGTCCCGAGACCTCCTTCCTTCTCCAGCCACTCCACCATCGTTATTAAACCTCACCGCTACTTGACGATCATACCCATCCGCCGATAGCACAAACGAAAGGGAGAGCCGGTGGTGACAACCCGGCTCCACCCTCCCAGCAACGAGATCCGAGGAGACCCCCCTCCTCGTCACAACACGCCGCCCCCGCCGCATTACCTCCGCTCCAGCTAGTTGTTGTTGAGTCGTACACCATCGCCACCACCTCGACTCCATCGAACTCCACCTCGTGCTTCTTCACCGATGCACCTCCAGTAGGAGCCCCACCGCTCCTCTATCTCCGCCCCCGCTACGACCTCCTGCGACTTCCTAGGAGCCCCTCTTCCGCGTTGCACTCTCCATCACGCTCTATCAACGCACCACCATCGTGCCTTCTAGAGCTCCACCGTCGCCTAGGTCCATCCTCGCCTTCGACTCCAGAGCCCACCGCATCTCCCAGGAGCTCCTTCGTCCTCGCACTGTGAGGCATTCACCGCTCCGCCACCGGATCCCTGCCATCGCTCGAGCCTCGCTCCCCATCCGCCAGAGGAG